>BGNK01001542.1:0-22370 GCA_003297005.1 Symbiodinium sp. clade A Y106
AACATAAGAAAACCAACCCTACAAAGCTCAAAAGAGTCTAGCTCACTGACCTGGAGGGAAAAGGGGAGCGAGTGTAGCCCATTGCCCTAAAGGGGAAGGGGCAGCGGGGCCAAAAAAAATATATATATTTAATTTATGTTATATAATTCTATTATTATTTTTATTTTTTTTTTGGCCCCGCTGCTCCTTCTCCTCTAACCTAGCAGGATAATCGCCTACGTCTAGTTTCCTACTTGTACAATGCAACTGTATGCTAAGTCTATCTCTCTGTATCGAGGATATCAAGCAGGAAGACAGAAATAACTAGAATGTGAGCTTTTTACGAACCACACAAAACCGGGCCTCCAGGGTGACGCTTTCTGTATATGTATATATACACGTATATGCACACATACATACATACATAAAAGCATACATACGACATAAATACTTACATGCCTACCTACCTACATACACACACAAACACACATACATGCTTACATACATGCATACATACATACCTACATACATGTGTATATATATATATACATATGTACAAATGTACATATGTGCATGCATATGTACATGCGTAGTAACTCTGCATACATAATATCTCTATATCCATTTAACTACAGAGATCACGGCTTGAAGTTTGAGGATTAGGACTTAAGGTTTCTAAGAGGTGTTGTGTCAGGATGCGAACAAATCTCTCCAGGACCGCAGGTTTAGGGGCATAGGGTTTCATCTACGCAGATCACGTCCGAACGAATCCCGAACCACAAAAGTCTCAACAGAGTACTCAGATGCCAGTCTCAACCCACTACTCACATGGCAAGCGTGTAATCTGACCACAGAACCGCCAAAGGCAAATCAAGCAGGGTCGAATGTTCAGGGTGAAGTCTGAAGACGCCAACTTTCAATCACACACATCATCTACAGTAGAAGCCAGAAAGTTGGAACATAGTTGTCCTCATACCCTTAAGGTAAAGTATAAGGGATCCTAGCACGAATCCTCCTAAAACCATGTTCCAACTTTCTGGGGTCTACTATACAAGCACTTTCCCGGAACTCTCGGAGCCCAAACATGCAGAGCCCACAATGTCTTTGGGCGCCTCAAGGACGGACTGGCCCTCTAAACCAAAAGTAGACATCGGAGAGCGGCTGTTCCTTGCGAGGGTTCGGGTTTAGGCTTTAGGACATGTTCGGGCCGAAGTTTAAAGTAGACATGGAGACAACAGCCGCTCTTAAGAGACTGAATTTGGAGTTTAGGCTTCAAGGACTCAGGGACTGGGATTCCCGGAAATGAGTTTGTGGTTAATTTTAGCTGCAGGATCGGGAGTCGATTCCTGTTTTGAGCTTGCGAGCATAAACTGCAAGATGCGATGAGTGGTGCGCGAAAGGCTCGTGTTCCCAAATCTTCGTCGCAGGTTTGGGGGCTTAAGGGATCAGCCTTCTGAGAATCGGAAATTCATCCCGTGGTCTACGGTTTCGGGTTTTTGATCCTCACTCCCCCCTTTGCCCAGAGAGCCCAATACCCCCTTAATTAAGGAATATTAGGGGTTTGCTTAAAGGGGTTCCCTAAAGGGATCTACAAGGGTTCTATATTATGATTTAAGCTATATTCCTTAAAGGGGTATTGGGCTTTCTGGGTAAGCCCTTTAACAAGGAATGCTCCGACAACAGTGGAGTGGATCAAACAGTGATGAACAGAGTTCGGTTGTGATAGGGTACGTATTTGATGCGTTGGACAAGCAAGCATGTTGGATAAGTTCGGCTGAGCTGTGTCTCTACCGCCGCGTGAACCACCATCGACTTTCTTCTGAAGGCTAGAACCCCTAAACCTTAAACCCTAAAACCCTAAACCCCAAACCCCCAAACCCCTAAACCCTAAACCCACCAAAAAGGCTTGCGGGCTGCATGGTCAAGAGGCCCTATAGAGGCCCTACAGCTAAAAGGTTTCTGGCTTTTTTGTCGCTTGCGTCTGACGTAGCCAGGGCTTCGGGTGTAGGCTTTACCTTAACCTACCAAAGCCTGCTTTTTTGTAGGGTCCCTATAAATTCCATATTAGGGTTTATAATAAGAACCTACAAAAAAGTAGGGTTACCCATAGGCCCCATAGTAGTTCCTTTTGGGGGTTCATATTCAGAATTCTATAAGGTAATCCTAAAAAGGAACTACTTTGGGGCCTATGGGTAGGACTTCAAGAGCCGGACTAAGAAACTTTGGTCCGCATCCCAAATTTTAAGTTTTAACATGTTAGAACCTATATAAATATAAAGAGCACTAATAAAGACTCAAGGTTTCTTAATCAGGTTCTTATGAAATTTATAATTTTTATGTATGAGCAAAACTCCTGCAGAGGATTCACGAAACAGCTTGGGGATTCAGCTATCGACCTGCCCCGAAAAGGGACATGTTGCAGGCCAAAGAGCTTCTTGAGCAAGGAGTACACGGTCACGCGCAGACGAGTGCATAAGCCGCTGTGGTCATGGGGTACCAGCAGCTTGCGATTTACCTTGTCGCAGGTGCCGGATGAGCACGGAAGGGCCAGTGTAAAGCCAGAACCCTGAAACCTTAAAACCATTAACCCTAAACCCCTATATAAACCCGTGGACCCTAAACCCTGATGCTAAGTGTCGACGTAGGTGAAGTTGTCCGCCCCGTCGCTCCCCTCTGGTAGCTCCAGGTTCCTTGTGCTACGGGGTCGTCGCTCCCTTTGGAAAACCTTTTAGGGTTTAGAATTTTGAATGAAGTGGTTTAGGCTTTAAGGGTCTGACTCGGTATGACTGTGTATTAAATTGAAAACTTCCTATTTGAGGAGTTGTCTGTTTTTTTTCAAGACAGGCTTACGATGGGCTTGCTTTTGGGGCGGTTTAGGGCCCCAAAAAGCACATAAGCAAAAATAAGGATAGGGATATCCCATATAAAGCCCCCTTTTAATGAAGCCCAAGAAGGTAGGGATATCCCCATCAAATGCTTATGCTTATGTGCGTTTTGGGTCGTTAACTGTTGGGGTTTCGGACTTGGTGCTTAGGTCTTCTTAGGTTTGGGAATGTCGCGCAAGCTTCGGCGATAGGTTTCGGGGTTAGGATTTGGGTGGTTGGGGCTGAGGGCAAATCGAAGGTACAAGATGATAGCTCGAACTGAACTGCCACATTCGTCGCAGGGGTTGCGAATGAAACTGGAAGAGAAATCACAAACGTACACGTACATCACGAGCAAGCGGGTTGCAGTGGCTTGGCTCAGAGCTGTGCTTTTGGTCGTCCTTGCGAATTCCATGGACCTGGAAATCTTAGTCTCGAAAGGCTTTCATTCAGAACATTGAGTACGATTCACGATCGTGAACCTGGTTTTGGGGTTCGTGTTGTGACTGACATGGGACTTCAAACTTGGCATGTAGAAAAAGTCTTGGTGCAACCAGAGCTGAGCGCGGAACACCTACAAAACATACCACATGAGCATGCTCGAGTATGCTCAAACACCAACGAACCCCAAGCGATCAAACCCCCTAAGGCGTCCCTGGTAGAGGGGCTGATCGCCACAAAAGCCATGTCTATTATATACATGCGCACATGCGAACTGTATACTGTCGAAGACTGCATGTTACCGCATGCTTGCATATTTACACTGACTGAGTCTATGTGGCACACGCGCGCCACTTCACACACATGTACGTGAACACTTCGACTGGTTCTACCTACCGACATACCTGCGTGCCTGGCTGACCGACTGACTGTTGGCAGGCCTGCCCGCCTGTCTGCCGACCTACTGACAACTACGTTTGCATGTGCAATGTATGCACACATATACGCACGTACGATCACACATACACCACTTCTATAAATAAGTAGATGTAAAATGCATGAAAATGAACGTACAAGCAGTTTTCTGTAAATAGTTGTTGCTTCATAGGAAGATGCACGTAGATACTACGAATATGCACCACACACGTGTATGTGTATGTGTATGTGCATGTGTATGTGTATGTGTGCATATTATATATATATATATATATACACATGGCATATATATATATATATATATTTATTTATGTATATGTATACAAACACATATTCTGCACAGGTGGACATAGAACTGAATGATCTGCGACACAAGTCTGTACACACAGAGCCGCTTGGTTGGGTGTTCTTGCTAGCTTCGAAAGCTTGGGACTAGATGTGTTGGGCTCATGCTTTAACGGTTTGGCCTGTTGTATCTCGTAGTAATTGGGACTCGGCTACGCAGATCTGGTTCCTTTCAGCCATTCGGTAAGCCCTTAATCATTCTATAGTGACCTGCACAATTACAATAAGGATTTTCGGGGCCATAGTTTAGCATATCTGCGTTGGGAAGGTCAGGGGACAGCACTGCACTGCTTATTCTGGCCGCCATGCTGGAACACTAACCCGAGACCATTGTCAACCGCCAACTCCAAGAATTCCTCGTCTTTGGGTTCGGTCTTGTTTGGATCCCGGGCAGAGCTGCACAACTGCAGAGCCAAGTATCCCCTCGTACGTCAAGCCTCGGCTGCATCAGAAGCATCTGTGTCGACCTACCTTGCTCGTGGTGCTTTTGGGGCTCAATCCAACATCTTGCAGACTGACCAGCACAGTAATTAAGCCCTGTGAGCCACAAAAAACAGACCCCAGGCCGAAACCCACAAATAAATTGTAAACAGTATAAGTCTAAACCCTAAACCTGGCTCCCCTTCAACGCGCATCCCAAGGACTGCGCCTGCCCTCAGACTTGCAAGCTTGAGAGCCCCATAACATCCAAATACAGAAAACATGCCAAAGACCTAGCTGGGGTTTGAGAGTTCTGGGCCAGGTAACATGCAAAGCCCAAAGAGCTTCCTACCACTACTTGTACTACTAATCTACTACTACCACCACCACGACGACGACTACTACTACCACCACTACTACTACTACGACGACGACTAATCGACGACGATGACAACTGGTAATTACAACCCTTAACCCGAAAGCCCTTTGCGAACAAAAACGAGAAGGCTTTGGGACTCAGGCATCTCGGAAACTCCCAAAGTACGAACGGCTTCACTGAAATACAGAGAAGTCCTGCATGGCATGAGATAAACGCGAACTCCTAAGCGTATACCGCGTGATCCGCAACCTGCAGGTAAAACAACTGTAGACCCGGAACCTCAAACTAGTTCCTCCTGATTTTGGGCTAGATTTTTGTTGTGACTAGAAGGAAAATTTTTTAGTAGTTATTCAGGCTTCTACATCGAAGCCTGGACCCAGTTCCTTTCCTTGCTGCATTGGCTATGGGCTCTGGAAACTCAATTGCCTATACAAGTTGCCCATACAGTACCCTAAGCCCTAAACCCCTGAACCCGAAACAATACATCCTGTACCCGGGCCCCAGTTACAGGTGTATGTATAGCTACAGTAGAATGCGAAGCCATGGACTACATTGAAACGCCGGTACTCTTATGTGGCTTTGCCTTGAATGTCTTAACCCTGAACCCTAAACCCTAACCCCTAAGACCCTAAACCCTAAGACCCTAAGACCCTAACCCCTAAGACCCTAACCCCTAAGACCCTAAACCCCTATCATCAAATTAGTTTTTCAGGCTCATGCATGAATGACGCCTTTCGGCCCTCGAGAGCCTCCAAACCACAAGGAGCTATCCGTAAGTTGTATCCCAAAGGGTCCAAGTATCACTATGGTATATACTTAGACCCCCAAAATACCCTATAAGTATATACCATAATGATACTTGGACCCTTTGGGTATTGAATCTGAATATAATCCGAGTGCTACTCTTCAAAACTGCTTTGAGCAAACTGGAGGACTGTTCCATAGTTTCTGCAGACAGATATTCAAGCATATCCATTTACTGCGCTTCTGTGGCTGAAGCGCTCAACACTAAACCCTAAACCCCACAGCCCCCCAAACCCGGAACCCCCCAGGCCCCCAAACCCCCAACGCAACACCACCAAATCCCCAAACCCTAAACCCTAAACCCCCAAAACCGCAAACCCCCGAAGCCCTAAACCCCTCATTCACACCCATGAACCCCCAAAGCCCTAAATGGGCGGAAGCCCAAAACCTGCGAAAGAAGCGGCCGGGTGTGGTCAGCCCTGGAGCGAAAAGCTGTGGGGACCAGGGATACCGTGCTTACGGCCGAACGGTTCAGGGTTCAGTGTTCAGGGTTTAGGTTTCAGGTGGTCTTCTGTTCCTGGATTTGTAGTCGGCTTTTTTGAAGCTGGATTTTATATGCGGACGAAGAAAGTTATCAGTAGAGAGGGATTAGTACCATGATTCGGGGTTTCTAACACTTGCCTTCCCATGCCCAGTGACGCTGTCCGCAACCCTAAATCCTGAAACTACTACAAACTACCACTACCACTACCACTACCACGACGACGACGACTACTACTACTACTCCAGCTGCTGCTGCTGCTACTACTACTACTACTACTAGTACTATTGTATGGTTATGATGACTATTATTTCATCGGAATGGGCTCGGTAGAATAAACCTCTGACCGGAGACCGGAGCACCATCACCATGAGCCCGTGATCAGAAACCGTAAACCCTGCTGGACCCTAAACCCAAAGGGTCTTAAGTGCCTACAGTACATTATGGTTTGGGTAAGTATCCCCCATACAGGTACTTAGGAGCCTTTGGGAAAGAACCTAGCCTGATATCTAGAGAACTCAGATTATGGAAACCCCCACCCAAATAGAATATGTAGGGCCCAGGTAGCCCCTATACTGAAGACCCTACACGCCCTAAAACAGAGGTACATGGACCATTAAACCCTAAATGCCTAAATCCAAAAACTCTGATAGAACCCTTGAAGGAATGACACTCCGAAGTCCCTTGAATCCCTAACACGGGACTGTTCACCCAGGGTTTAGGGTTTCGGATTTCGGGGTTTCGGGCTTAAGGTTTAGCGGATTAGGGCTTAGGTGAGTGGGGCCTTAGGGTTTTAGGGCGTAGGGCTCCATAAACTACCCAGAGAGCCGAATACCCCTTAATTGAGGAATATATAGCTGAAATCATAATATGAAGCCCTAAATAATTTAAGCGATATTCCTTAATTAAGTAACCTCAGGAAAAACAGGATTGAAGGATAGGGGAACATAGTGAGTCGGCTATTAGATACTTACAGACCAAGGCTCGACGCGGAGTCCCGTAGTCCAGCAGTTGCATTGCCAGTTCCTGCCAAGTTCAGGGCTTGGCACCGCAAAGTTGCTGGCCGCATATATTATGTACTATGTTTTAACATCTTATAGTGCAGTATAGGATATCAGAAGGATGTTATAGGACACTGCAGGATTTCTCAGACAGAGGGTCAGGAGAGCGCATTAAGCTGGGTTCACCACTCGCGTCGCATGCACATGAGTTGAGCTTGGCGGAACGAAGACTTCTGCATGACTTGGTGCTCGTGTTGCTTACTCCTTTAAGAAGGCGGGAAGGTTGCTGTTGAAGGAAACAAGAACTCTAGCTGTTCGACCTTCCAGGATGTAGGGATTGCGGCTTTTCGCATAATGCTTCAGGTTTAAATTTTCGCGGATATGGTTTACATGTCAATGGTCTTTTCCGGCCGGAAAGTGTATACAGACCGAGCATCGCAGCCTGCACCAGAGGTGGCAAACGCTTTATACCATGATCGGGCTTGGGGTTGAGGGTTTACGGGCTTTGGTTGATTATGACGAATTCCTGAGGGCTGCAAGGGCTTATACCAAGTTCAGGTTGCCAGGCGTGCAGAAAACCAGGCACACACAGCTGTAATCCGAATCCGTACTGATTTAGACTGTAAGGGATTGGTCTCGGGGTGCTGCTATAATGGGGTCTTGCTCAGACTACAATAAGCAGGGCTACACTCCAGAAACAGAACTCATCCAACCATCTACTGCAAACCTCGAAGAACTTCTGATACCGACAGCGTTGGATTCCCAAGGCATAAACGCTCTAAATCCTATCTGAACCTTTTCGAATGCCCCTCAGACACTTGACGTGACTGAAATGCTGGTCCGAAAGCCCCTCAACAATTAACCTAAGCCCTTGAACCAAAACCCTAAACCCTAAGCCCTAAACCGCTCTAAACCCTAAACCCTAAACCCTAAAGCTAAGCCCTTGAACCAAAACTGAAAAGCCCTCACCGCTCCCCGGCTGCAAGCTTGCTATGCAGGTCGAAGCGGGCCTGCCGTTCTCACAGGCCAGTCGCAAGGATCCCCACGGCTTATGCATCGATGGGCTTTAGAAAGGAGTTTCCGAAAATTAGGGGTACCTAAGGGTTCCTTTTAAAGGGATCCTTCAAGGGTTCCTATAAGGGATCTATAGGGTTTAGGGAGCTTCCGAAAATTAGGGGTACCTTATTTTGGGGTCCTTATAGTAAGGATCCTACTATTTAGGGTACTATATTAGGGTCCCCTATTTTCGGAAACTCCCATATAGTGCTTCATCGCAGGGGGAGCAAGGATGTTGGCAACCTATGTACGCTGCTAGCCACGACCCAAAAATCCACGATGTGGTACACCCCACACATCCGAACGACTGCATCGTCATCTGAAATAGCCAAAGACTTTAGGGTACTCCGTGGAAAAAAATCCCAAACCTTCTAGCCTTATTGCAGCCGGTCAGGTCAGCACACGAAAACTGAAGCAGTGGCATCGAAAGCCAAAGTCAGGGGATTGGGTGGAAAGATTAGAGAACCCAAAAATCAAGGGTGATCAGGGCTTACTATGTTTTAGGTACTAACTCTAAAGCTCCGGGCGTGGAGGTTGTAAAGTCGTGCACGGAAGAGGATGTGCAGTGTGTGCATATGTCTGAGGTTGTTATAAAATCAGGCTTACTGTTAGAGGTCATCACTGTAGTACAAGTGGAATCATGGCCGTGTTGCTCGAATGCTAGCGGGATTTAGGGGGCAAGTCTTAAGGCTTCTATACGGAACCAGAAGCCAAACCCTGAAAGCCCAACTGCCAGTGTACTTGACTACTCTTCTGAAGCTACACTGGGATTTCTATACAGGGCCAACGCTGAAGCATGAACTCTAATCTTACCAACCCCATAAAACCCCGCCTCAACACCTACAATGTCTGAAAATCCCAGAGAGCCCAATACCCCTTAATTAAGGACTATGGCTTAAACTATATAGGGGTTCACATCATGATTTAAGCTGTATTCCCTAATTAAGGGGTATTGGGCTCTCTCAAGAAACAGCATTCCTTCAACCTTCATCCCGACAACCACCCAAAGATCCTGAACCCCAAAACACAAAAACCGGAAACCTCAACCTAACCCCCAACGAAACCCCCGAAATCCTGATCCACACAAACAAAGTCCCTAAACCTTACAGTACGCAATCCCCAAATCTTGGGTCAGAAAACAACCTACTTGTCGTGTATCATGGGGAACCAAAGGTGAACC
Source organism: Symbiodinium sp. clade A Y106 (assembly GCA_003297005.1). Lineage (NCBI taxonomy): Eukaryota > Dinophyceae > Suessiales > Symbiodiniaceae > Symbiodinium > Symbiodinium sp. clade A. The sequence goes on from BGNK01001542.1 coordinate 9,386, forward strand.
TTTTTCATAATATAACGATTATTATATAGGGATTATACTACCCCAAAAGGTTAAAGGTTACCTACTATACTACTAGGGTCTACTCGCCCCGCCGGAGTCAACGGCTCCGCATATCCGAAGCGGAAGGTGGCGCACCACAAGCCTGGCATGCCACCCAAAGGGTCGTAAGTGCCTATATAAGGGAGTTTCCGAAAATAGGGGACCCTAATATAGTACCCCTAATAAATAGTATACCAAATGATAAGGACCACCCCCAAATAAGCAAATAAGGTACCCTCTATTTTCGGAAACCCCTATAAGGGTCCGTCTAAAGGGCTCCTTTTATGGGAAGGTGGGGGGGGGGTATTTACCAACAAGAATGATGGTAATTCCTACGTATGGGAAACACTACTTTCTCTCATGTAGGGACTCAGGAACCCTTTTCGCCAGTGGGCTCAGAGAACCCCTAGCGGAAGTTCAGAGAACCTAGTGTCTCTGAGTATAGGGAATAGTACTGAAGGCGTTAGGATTTCTATATACTGGGTTGGGCTTGCAGACCTGTGGAACCCTATCGAAATTCTAACTGCGCCGCTATATAAAAGCTTGTTACTTTCAAGATCCTCTGATATCACATACACCTCGACTGTGACGGTGAAAACTTCGGGTGAACAGAGATCTCAGCATAAAGCCTGCATAAACGGATCCGCATTGTAGGGACCCCTGAAACAACGCACCCTGAGCTCAAGAAGGACGTTCCCAATATTCGTCTTGACGGTGGCAACTTGGCCTAAACCCTAAACCCTACACTCTAAGCCCCTAAACCCCCATAAACCCTGAAACTCTACACTCTAAGCCACTCTAAGCCCCTACACCCCCATAAACCCTGAAACTCCAATAGAGCCCTGATAGATCCCCTTTACAGGAACCCCAAAAGGCCTGGAGATCCCCGAGGCTGCTTGTTGCGGCCCCGGGAGCATGAACTCTCAGCAAAAGCTGTCGTAAGAATTGAACTTTTGACGGTTTAGGGATTAGGGTTTAGGGAGTTTAGGGTTGATGTCGTAAGAAACGAACTTAAAAAAACACAAACCCAACCCACGGCTAAAGCTACGGAGTATCTTCACATGGGCTCAACAAGCAGGGCTAAGCCAGATAACTAGAGGCTAGCGGGTTCATCCCGTACTTGTAAGAACTACGATGTTGGGGGGCAGGGCGGAGGTAAAGGTAAGCCCCCAAACCCCTAAACCCTGTCAAGCCTCAAATCCGAAGCTGGCACTGTAGGCTGTACTCTTTAGAAGCCAAACAGAAGCTGCGAATTAATGCACAACAAAACCTGCTTGTCGGGCATCATGGGGAACCAAAGGTGAACCTTTTTCATAATATAAGGATTATATAGGGATTATACTACCCCAAAAGGTTAAAGGTTACCTACTCTACCACTAGGAAAACTAAAGTCTGGCCGAAGGAGAGTCTAGCAAGTCCTGGCCTAGAGATTGATCCTCCGCCGAGAAAACGACCCGCTCTGCTTCCAGCACGAAAGGCTCGTCGCTGTATTCCTGGGAGAAGGTACACGGTCCAGGGTTTAGGTTGCAGTGTGCAGGGTTTCAAGCTTTATGATGTTTTAGACCTCTCTTCCGTCCACCGAGACCGACAAAGAACTGACGGGTTTAGGATTTGGGGGTTTATGGATTTGGGGGTTTCTGGATTCGGGGTTTATGCTGGGAAATTTATTCTGAAGTGCTTCCTGTTCTAGGACATGGCCCCTTTGGGCGTAGAACTGTTGGGGTCGCCGCTTGTTTGGGACTCACTCGAAGCGGTATCCGGGACTCACGCTATAATTTTAAACAGTATTCAATGTAAGGTGTATCTGCGCTTTCTGGGGGCGTGGTGGTGGCATGCCAGATTCATCCCAAGTCACTGACACGACCCTTGTTCATTGGCACACATTTGCTCGTGGCAAAAGGACCGTCACTGCTACGCACCCTAATTTTGTATCCCTATATGGTGGTAGTTTAGGGTTGAGGATAGGGTTTGCAAGGGGGTCAGGGTAGTAGGTCTCAGTAGTTTCTCCTCACATGAGACATGCTCGTTTGGCCCCTCCGCAACTTGGAACAGATCTGAACAAGGGGTCGTGCCAAGGCTCGATGTGCAGCAAAACGATCCTGGGACAGGGAGTCTGTTGAGGGTTGGGGTTTAGGGTTTTAGGGAGAGTATAGTGCTTGAGGTTCGTGGTTCAGAACCTAGGGTTTAAGATTTGGAGCTCTGAGTTTGAGGTTCTGGAGCTTTGGGTTCAAGACTGAGGGATAATGAGGCCCTGAACTGCTGTTCCCCGTGCCTAGCTACAAACCCTGTATGTCGACAAGTCCGACCTGCTCCTCCGCCCACTCTCCCTTGTCGATGGGTGCAGCCGCTACAATGTGGTAGTTGCTTCCGTTGCTCCCCCTCTTTTGCTTCTGCTAGTGAGATGATGATGACGACGACACCTTTACTGGTGAAGGGTCGGAACATGCCGAAAGGCATGCTTGCTAATACAGGGGCCGTAACAATTGGAATAGTCGGGTATATCACAGTACGAGTACAGCTAGTAAACTACCTTGAGGAAGAATATTCGCAACTATTCAGGCTCTACCTAGACCCTCCATCTAACCTCTATTAAAGACTCAGACCCCAAATACCCATTATTTGCCCCTATTCGAGGGTACAAGGAGGGTCCTAGCATGTTATTCTCACCGCCCCTAAACCCGAATTATTCAGGCTCTTTATGATTCTCACCGCGGCACGTTGCTGGCAAAGCCCCGAGCTTGGTTGCAATGGTGGCAAGGCCCACCGGCACCCGCCCTGCTCCTTGGCGATTATGGGGTTTACTACCCCCAGGCTAGGGACTCATGTGTTAAGGCTTTGGGCCCAAAGACCATTCTATTTACGGCTTATATGGGCTATTTTGAGCCTTCGGGTTAAGGTTTAGATTGATGTTCATGGTTAAGGGGGTGTCGGTCTCACTACATAGAGGGCTTCATGGGCCGGAAGCAGTCTATGAGGCTTTGCGAGTTCTGTTGAGGCAGAGACCCACAATTTTATCCCATGCTAACCCCAATGCCCCTACACCTCCACGAGCTCGACCCAAAAACTCAACACCAAAAGGCCTGGGATATGTTTCAAGCGTTCTGAAACGTGTAACGATCGTTAGGCTGGCCACTGCACACATCGAGGCTGTTCTGCTTGGATCATGAAGGCCCGAAAACGGGTCGTCGAAGCGGCGCTTGGGACTCTGCCTAATGTGCCGGAGAAGTGACCCATGAGCCGACAAAGCCCATGCAAACCCAACACATTGAAGGACATCGAACCAACCAGGAATACAAAGACAAGACAACTCGAAGAAAGCCACCCCTGAATCCCAAACGACCTCAAGTGCTGACTGCGCAGGCCAAACAGGTCCACTCTCGAAACGGCCCCCCTACTAGCAGGGGTGCTTCGAGTCAACCGATACACACTCCGGGTTTCGGGTTCAGGTTTTTCTAGGACTTCCAGGAATGAGGAACACGCATCGCATCAGTATTGAGTGCTAAGCCTTCTTGACTCACCCGAACCAAAATACCCCTAATTACTTCAGCTTGAACAACCCCACAGCTAAACCTGAACCCTCGAAGCCCCAGAGCCATACCCCCTGCCCCCTGCCTGTAGCCCAAAACCCTACACCATATGTCGCAACGCCAAAACTACAGGGTGCCCCTAGAAATAACAGTTCAGCGGATCCACAGAAGTGACACTGCCGAGCTGCTGGGTGTCAGGAAGACGGCAGTGCCTCAAGAGACGAATCAGTTGGGTACTGCCCCCCACCCTGTAACAGTCTATATTAGGGTCATAAACAGGTCTCCCACTCTCTCTCTCTGTCTCTATATTTACATATGTACATATATGTATAGAGTTTTATAAAAGTATAAGTTTTCAGCTGTTGCAGGTTACAGAGTGGGGGCACTGCCCAACTAAACAGCATCCCTAATCCGACGGTTTAGGGTATCCTTCAGGGTTCTTAGAAAGGGTTCCTTTAAGCGTTCCTTCATACTTGGGGTTCCTGAACGACTACGGTACAGGATTTTGAGAGATTCTAATGTCCATCCGAAACTTTGAAACCTGAATCTTAAACCCCAACTCCACAAAGCAATTCGCTCGGAGAGGATTCTAATGCCACCCACCCCCTGAACCCAATCCCCTAAATCCTAGTTGAACCCACTGGATCTCTCTGCCAGACTGCTACCGGCAAAGCTGGGACTCTGGTGTACACTGTACACACCTTGATACGTTCGAAAGGGTTGGGGTGTCTATATATTCTTATAACCAGGAACCAAGGAACCACATTACCAGACCTATTTCCGACCTGTATTTCAATCTCATCCAAAACTGTACAATTTTTCGAGTTCGATGATACCTTAACTACCTACAGACTGTAACGATGGCGGTATTATCCGTAGCAAGGCAGACCTCTTCACTACGCCACTGCAAAAACCAAACTTTTGAAAACCCCTGTAAGACCTTGTGTAGCTCCACGAGACCTTATGTATCCTAAACCCTAAACCCTAAAGCCTAAACACTGAACCGTAATCCTCGGTAATACCCTCTGTGCAGCCCTGTTTCAAGCCTCCCTCAGCCCGGCAACGAACTCTAAACCCTTGAAGCCCCTGACTGAGCCTCAACCCCGAAAGCGGCCCAAACGACATTAACGAACTTCTAAAGCCTAAACCCATGTCCTAAAGCCCCACATCCTGCTACAAACCTGTGCAAACGCCTAAGGCAAACCCAACTCTTGAGTCAAGAACCTACATAGGTATAGGAATATACCTTTTATAAATATGCATACATACATGCATACATACATACGTAACATTACATAGCATTGCATTACATTAACAAATACATGCACGCACACATACGTACATACATATAAGCGTACATACATGCGTACATACATGTATGCATGCATGCATGTGTGCGCATGCATTCAAACATACATGCATACATACATACATACATACATACACATACACATACACATACACATGCACATGCACATAGACATACACACGTGCATACATACATACATACATACATACGTACATACATACATACATACATACAGGCAAACATAGCTACATGCATGCATGCATGCATACATACCATTACATACATGCATACATACATACATACATGCATACATGCATACACACATACATCAAACAAACACACAAACAAACATACATACATAATAAATATATACATACATTATAAGTCTTTATATAGGCGTGTGTTTATGTAAAGGTGAATGCACAGGTGTAGGTATTGGGTAGGTTTATGTGTGTATATATATATACACATTCATTTAGACACATGTACTCGTGTATGTATGTACGTATAGACGTATATATGAATATTAACTATCTTTTGACTTATAACCTTAGAATACCCGCACTCTCAGGTGTTTAGGGCCGGAGATAGGTTTCAACACTTTCTGTTTATGTGCTATCTTGCCGCCCCTACACAAGACATTCTACAACAAATCCCTCAACCCTGAACCATAAACTAACCCAACCCGCCCCCCCCGCCCCCCCACCCCCCAAACCTCAAACCTAAACCCAAAAACGCAAAGGCCCTGAACCTCATTGCATCTCGGGAGCTCTTCGTCCGCAGGAGCTGCCCTTGCCGCAGAACATTTTTCAAGCCTCCGCTAGATCACAAGGAACCTTTGGGGGGGGTAGGGGGAGGGAGTTGGCGACTGTACTTCCTACCCGCCTCTGGGTCCAACTTATGATCAGAGGCATTGCAGGTCCGAGTGCCTACGCATGTTTCTTTGGGCAAAATAAACATTAAGTGGAGCATTTAGGCGATCAAGGCTGGTGAAACTGCAAAGCAGCGGCGTGTCCGCTCTTTCTCAATTTGCTGTTTTCCTGGATCTTTGTCGACAGTTCAGCTTTAGGTTTGGTAGACGGCAGAGGGGCCCCTCAAGCTACCACACTGAAACTGTTATCAACACTATGCTATCTGCTACTGGTCAAAGGATCGGGGCACATAGTAAGTCGATTAAAGGAGTCATAAGTAGGACAACACTCGGGCACTTTACCACCGTCGTATGAGTGGTGGGTCGTGATTGTGATAGCAGCAGAAGGACCGCAAACGACGCAGGTGCTTAATCGTCTCACCAGACACTCCCAAACCTCTCATCATGCAGGCGAGCGTGTGCGTGCGCGCCTCTGCTCGTATATGCGTGTCTACGCATCCATCTTTAGCCTTCGTGTCTATCCATGGTTCCACTCAAACTTAACTTTAGAAACGACGACCGACCCAGCCTTTGCATTGGTCCGGTATACACATGCCGGGCAGAAGTCCCCACGTTCTGACAGGGCCCCTGCGGCCCCAAGCCTCAAATCCCTAGCACCAATGCCACCACCGATTCTCAACAAGTACTGTAGGAGCCTTAATGATTAGAGTAGGTGTTGGGGCTCAAAATACAACAGTTATAATATTATAATAAGGAGCCCCCGAAATAGTACAGGTAATTCTTTCGGCCCCTTTTGTATGAAGAGGAACGCACAAGCCTCGATAAACTGTGAGAACATCTGCTGGAACCCAACCCCGTTGACGCAACACGTGCTGTGTAAGGCCTGAGGTTAGCCAGACAACCCAATACCCTTTAATTAAGGAATTTACCTTAAATCATAGTATGAAGCCCCCTATATAATTTAAGGTACAATCCGTAAACAAGGAGTATTGGGTTCTCCCGGTTAGCCAGCCCAAGAGCACAACCCAGATGAATTCTGAACTCTCCACTCGATATCTCCCAAGGCCTTTATGATGCATTACCCAGAGGCCCCAAAGTAGTTCCTTTTTGGGGTTACCTTATAGGATTCTATATATGAGCCCCCAAAAGGAACTACTATGGGGCCTCTGGGTAGAGCACCCCTTCCATCCTGAAACCTGTCGGAGCCCCAAATCCCTAAACCTTTAAGCAGCCCGAAAGCCGAAACCTATAAAACCCAAACTTACACCATTGAATACAGATCCTATGTCCGAATACCTAAGCCTAGTAATTAAGCCGCACAACACTAAACCATAAACCCCGCGCTGCTAAATGAAACCCCAGGCAAACCCCTAAAGCCTGAACTCGAAAGCTGAAAATTCACCCAAACCCGCAAGCCCTAAGCCTTAAACCCAGCACCTTCAACCGTGAATACACCCTAAACCCTGAAACCCTGAACCCCAAACCCCTAAACCCTAAACCCTGAACCCTAAACCCTAAAGTCCTAAACCCCTAAAGTCCTAAACCCTAAACCCCTAAAGTCCTAAAGTCCTAAACCCCTAAAGTCCTAAACCCCTAAACCCTTCAACAGGCACATGCTCGGGGAGCCTTGCAAGGTACAAACGCTGAGGCCGAGCCTCCTCAGCTCCCGATTTTTCGTGGAGGTTGTCTGCGCAGGGAGTTTCAGAAGATTAGGGGTAAAGGGCTAGTATAAGGGTTTAGGGTTCTATAATATCGGGGCCTTAGTAATTGATTAGGGTTTTTGGGGGCCCACTATAATACGGAACCCCCCAAAATAGTGTTGGTAATTACTTAGGCATGCTTCGAAAGGGGCTTGTAGCGTGTTATAAGGCTTTGCAGGGTTCTCCGAGTGTGGGTGTATTTCAGCATGGCCTTGCAGGGGGTGCTCTTTGTATCGAGTTCAGGGGGTCAGGGCTCTTTTGCAGGAGGTCCCAGCGCTGGCGGCTTCAAGGCTTCCGGGATGTATTACAGGGTCTGGGCTTGGGAGGGCTTGCTTAGGATTCAAGGACTGTCACACTTGTCGTTCTTTAAACCTCAAAACTCGCTCAGCCCAGAGTTCACTGTTGCCCTATACCCGAACCCTTTTGGCCCTGTTCCGTTGTCAAGTATCGGACTATACCTATAGTCTCCATTGTAGTTCCTTTTTTTGGTTGAACCAAATATATAATAAGGGTCCTATAAGGTAACCCCCAAAAGGAACTACAATGGAGACTATAGGTAACCATGCGCTCTTCGCACCTTTAACAGCGACATGGTCTCAGGGTTGCCTTACCCAGAGGCCCCAAAGTAGTTCCTTTTTGGGGTTACCTTGTAGGATTCTATATATGAGCCTTCAAAAGGAACTACTATGGGGCCTCTGGGTAAACAAACCTGACCAGTTTAAGACTTGGGGAAACCTCCTGCAGCTGCGAAGGTCTCCTTGTACCCGCTGGAAGATGTTGATATGATACGCAGCCCCGAGAAAACCGAAGAATCTCCCGGAAACAGGAAACCAAATTCTTCGCCTTCCTGAAAACTCCCCCAAGGTTGAAGAAAACAGTATCGGAGACATGTGGTTTCTTCAAGCTTGGGGTCTACAGCATGGGAATATTCTGGTGTTGACCAAGTGTCTGCTGCGACAACATCTTCGACAGCTCGTCCTCCTCCTCCTGGAGGCCCGAACTCCGAATTTGTAAAGCTTCAACCACAGACTTAGCCCTGGACCGGGACCCAAAATACACCGACCATGAGTCGGCATTTACCTGTACTCACTGCTGCGGCTCGAGTTTGCACAGTCGACAAGTGAATTTGAGGCAACAAGAAGTGGTAGGACATTACGAAAGTACGGTAAATACCAGGCAAAATGCATGTGAGCACTACAGTCTCGTCATTACCTCCACCCCACACCCCCCACGCCCCCGAAACCTTCGGAAATCCGAAGCTCGAGTCTGCAAAGTCGACAAGTGGATCTTGAGGCAACAAGAAGTGGTAGGACATTGCGATAGTAACGTAAATACAGAGTAAAACGGATGTGCTCTTAAGGTGGTTTAGACTAAGTGTAGTTTGTAGGGGGGCTGCTACTACTACGTACTACTCCTCCTACTCCTACTCCTACCCTTACTCCGACTCCGGTTGCGGGCTACATGCTACCTGCTACCGCTACTGCCACTGCCACTTCCACTGCTACTGCTACTACGACGACGACCACTACTGCTACCGTTACGGTTACCACTACCACTGCAACGACGACGACTACTACTGCTACTGCTACTGCTACTGCCATAGGACTTCTCCTGGAGCAATGGCCGACAACCACCATCATTAAGCGTCCTGAACCTGCTGCGCCATCTCACATTGGCGGCCCCATTCGTGCGTATGCATCAAGAAGAAGATGGTGCCTCAGTTGCTGCCGGACTGTAGGAGCTACCGTCTTTGTGGCTATCGGTTTCGTTTGCATAGCCCATGACGAAGAGGGTGGCTAGGGGGCGGCAGGGGTGCTGTGACCTCCCCCTGAATCCTATAAACCAGACCAGAAGCCGATGATTATAAATCCCAAACCCTGAACCCTGTAAACCTTGCGCCGATAGTTAGAAAAGCCTTTCGGAGAAGCCTGCGACTGCCATCGGCAACCAGCCGGAATCAAGCAATTTCAGGAGGTTGGCGCTCCTGGCAGGGCTTTGGGTTTAGGGTTACTTTAAGGGGTGCTTCAAGGTTTAGGGTTTAGGGTTCCTTTGAGGGGTGCCTCAAGGGGCGAAAAGATAGCGTATTAGACGGGTATAGGGCTTCTGGGACACACAGAAGACAAGTTACTTCAGGCAAGAAAGAACACACCAGAGGGCTGGGGATGTGCGACCTACAAGGGAGCTGCAAGCGAAAGACTTATGAAGGGACACTAGCCACCTTGACTTTTCCTTGTTTAGGCTTCAGCGCTGCATGAGATCAGCACCCATCATGATACAAGAGCAACACAGTGAGGTAAAGGGGTGGTTATCGGATGTTATCAGCAAATTCTGGCTACTCCTGTTACTGCGTTGTGCCGTCCAAAGTCGTTTTGCAAGCCACTGTACGCTAAACCCAAGACCCAACAGGGCAGTCCAGAAGACGATGTCCACGGTGATCATCGGCAGCACCACCAACAGAACCTTATCGCAACTTAGACCGCGCTTTGCCAGAAAGGGGCCTTAATAAGTAGAATAGGGTTTAGGGTTTAGGGTTTAGGGTTCAGGGTTTAGGGTTTATAAGTAGAATAGGGTTTGGGTGTATATTTTTCTATAACTATGTAAATAGTATTGGTATTTTTTTAGTCCCCTATAGTAGGGCTAGGGTTTTAAGGTTTCAGGGGTTCATGATTTAGGGTGTAAGGCAGTTGCCGCAGGTTTTCAAAATGTGGTTATGAAGAAGCTTCTTGCTGATGGATGCCTTCATGAAGGGATTGTTGAGTATCCGGGTAAAGTGCTGGACTGCTCTATCTATGCAAAAGAGCTGGGGAAGAAGCCTTTGATTCGTGCATTTGCGGAGAGGAGAAGACCTAGAGTAGGTAAGCACGAATTCAATCCGTTGTTGCTGCTCACAACTACAGTGAAACCAGCTTTCCAAAGTGTCACCTGGTAATGTGTGTATATAGACATGTTTTCTGCATATACATATGATTTGTATCACAACTGTGGATTAGCTTACAATCTGATTTATATTGTATTTGAACTAATGGCATAATTTGTATTTCATTCACATCATGTACAACAAGCGCAACATGCCTGAAGATCAAAACTCACATGGCTGCCCAGTCGCGACGCAAAGATTACAAGCCCAGACCTTGGAGGTGCGCATGTCCAGTGTGTAAGCCTTAATGAAAACTAGAATAGGTAATTGGGTGTAGTACATTTTTTATATAAAAAAGCGCTGGAAGAAGTATTTTGGGTATAGTACACTGTCCTAGAAATCTAAAGTCCTTTACCCCCACATAGATTACACTATGGTAGGTGTGATCCTGTGAAAAACGCAGTTGTTCGAACTTGGGGTCCAGTTTAGGCTGCCACGTATAATGTACCAGAAAGGTGACCTTGTCCTCTGCGATGGCAAAAACCCTGCATCTAAACCCAAAGCCCCTAAACTCTGACTTGAAACCGTGAAACGTGCTCCAGGGAACGACTGTAATAATCGCCAAAGGGTCAAACCGGCAGCATGGCAATACTTTTTGGCCCAACTATCTACAAAAAGCCTACTATATGGGAGTTTCCGACAATTGGGGATACCTTATTTTGGGGTCCTCACAATGAGGATCCTACTATTTAGGGTACTATATTAGGGTCCCCTATTTTCGGAAACTCCCGAATTGCTACTTGGACCCTATGGGATCCTATACTGAACTTAGGTCCCTAGCAAAATAGCAGTTTCTTAGGGTTTATACTAACCAAAGATTAAAAACTATTTCTAAGTACCCCTTTGGGCAGATCAGGGAGCTCTTGACTCGTACGCTGTCGGCAGTGATGCTTGCTTGAAGTACTATAGGGGCCTTAATAATTAGAATAGGGGTTCCTTTAAGGGTTCCTTTTAAATTGGGTCTGTAAGGATTACTATAAGGGGTATTATGGGGGTTTTAGTATGGGGGCCTTCATGATTAGAATAAGGCTTTGGGGCCCCTAATACTATAAGTATAATAATAAAGAACCCCAGAATCAGAATGGTATTGGTAATGATTTAGGCCCCTTTTTCCCAGAGGGTCCAGGTACCCAAATAGTAGGGTTTTAGAGCCCAAAATCCATACCCTGAGTGGTTTTGGGAGCTTGAAACCCTACTATTTGGGTACTTGGAGCCTTAGGGTCTTATACTATAAGTATAATAATAAAGAACCCCAGAATCAGAATGGTATTGGTAATTTTTTAGGCCCCTATCTTATATGCTTCGCCTTTAAACCGCTAGGTGGACGAGGAGCCCGGCAGTTGGTCTTGAAGGAAATCTCTGAGACCCACAGCTGGGTTCTTGTTCACGGAGTTTGTTCAAGTTACCATGGTAGGGATCTAGAAAAAATAATATTATTAATGTGGTTTCTTTATTATCGTAAGTTGAAGCAAATTCCTGAACACTGCAGGAACCCACAAAACTGGGTTCGGGAATTAGGGCTGGAAGCCAAGAGGCTCGCCAAAGAACCCAAAAGAGGAGCAGTGTTGTGAAAATGAATGCGCCAGTGACGGCGATGCCTCTTCGGCTGATGTGGATTTTCTGTCCCGGGCATCAGCTTGAGAGTGACAAACCCCAAGGGTTCAAGTACCTAATAATCATATACTCTCCAAAATCCTAACCTACATAATCACTACTATCCTAAGACCAAGTACCTAATTATTGGGTCCTTTGGACCCTACCCTAAACCCTAAACCCTATAAACCTAAACCCTAAACCCTAAAGAACAGGTTATTTCGAGCGGAACTACAGGTTAAACGTTTAGCCTATACGGCAGCCATGCCACCACTCGAACATGAAAGCCTCTTGCTGACGTTTTCCAGATTTCAAACCTAAACCCTGAACCCCAAAAATATCGGGAAGTTGAAGGTGCTTCCGTTTTAGATCCTAGGGGTAATATAAGCATGAGGAGTTTGCATAAGGTTTCAATCTCCATGATCTTAACGCCTTCAGGGCCCGACTCTTATTCAACCGACTACAAATACTCGAGGCCCTGAGCCTTAACTAACCCTGAAACCAGAACCCCAAACTCCAAACCGCAAGCCCCAACCGCGAAACCCGAAGCCCCGAACCCTAAACCCGAGACATATCAAGTATCCTACCTCTTCAATGGAATGATACTCATTATGATTGCGCATATTGAATATAAGTTCTTGCAAGGGCAGGTTCTTCAGGTGCACTACGGCCCTAAACCCTAAACCCTAAACCCCTAAACCCCTAAACCCTAAAACCTAAACCCTAAACCCTAAACCCTAAACCCTAAACCCTAAAACCCTAAACCCTAAACCTAAAGGGTCTAGGTTTTATTTGGGTATTTTTTATGGTTTTTTTTGGGTATTTTTTTATGGTTTTCTGGCCTTCGATTGCAAAAAACCTGTAAGAATCACAAGGATAGGCCAAACTTAGGGATTTTTTTGGGTATTTGTTATGGTTTTCTGGGCCTCGATTCGCAAGGATGGGCCATATGTCTTCATATATCTTAAACACGCGCCCGCAGTCGGCGATAACCTTTCGCCATATATCTTAAAACAAGCCCCCTCTTTT
>BGNK01001542.1:35590-97559 GCA_003297005.1 Symbiodinium sp. clade A Y106
GCAGCAAACTTGCCGTACTGGTGGATGGCTGCACTCGGAGGCACTACGAAGAGGGGCCACTTGATGAGAAATGTGGCGGGCGTATGACTCAAGCACCGCTGGAGGAAAGTGAACAGGCTTTTCTGGGGGTACACCCCAAGTCAACCAGTCACCGAGACTCTGCACGGGGGGCGTCACAAGCCTCCCGAGCAAGGGTGCAGCACTTGAGCCAAAATTTTGCTCTCTCTCTCTCTCCCCATCTCTCTATCGCTTCATGTCTTTATGTGTCTATCTCTCCAGCTTGCTGTCTATCTAGCTAGCTATCCATCTATCAACCTGTCTATCTGTCTTACTCTCTCTCTCGCTCTGTATATGCATGTATATGTATCGTTACTATGTGTATACATATATATATATACATACATATGTACATATATGTACAGATATACAAATATATGTATGAATGTGTGTATGTATGTTTGGATGCATGCATGCATACATTCATGCATACATTTTTTGGCACTCGCACTCGACGGCGTCAGGCGATACAGCCATACATGCATGCATACATACATACATAAGTTGTACATACATGCATGCACTGAAACTCTGCAAACCAATATACGGATACCATACAGGGGGATAGATGGATAGATGGGTAGATAGACAGATTAGCTGCAATATAGCAAGCCTCAATAGTGTCTGAGCAGCACCAAGTCACCAGGCAGCAGAAACCGGATGAAACCTGGCCTTCAAAGGCAGCTTCGCGGCGAGCTCAGCCTGCCGGCATCATTTTTCAAACAAAACATCTGCCGGTGTCTGTGTGTGTGTGTACATATGCGAAGAAAAAGTGTGTGTGTGTGTGTATATACATATTAGAGACATTTGCGTAAGTATGTACATTTTCAAACATGCATCTTGTATCAATAGGCTGGCAAAAATGAAGGACAATACAAGATCTTATATCCGAGAGATATCATACAATGTCGACCCGCCTGCCCGGCACACAGACGTCCGAAAAATCGCCGGCTGTCACTGATGCACGCTCGTGTTTGCCTTGCACCTTCCGCGCATACTGCTAGGCAGATGCCCACGAGCAGCACATTGGCGATCATGCAGGAAGCCTAAGGCCTAAGACTTGGTGAGACGCTAGAACCCGGTGAGGCGTCGTGGTGGTGAAACTGCAGTAAGGCATAACGTCCTTTGTCTGCGAACTTGTGCCTCTTGGCCACCATAACTCTTATATGTTGGTTATACAACTTTACTGCACGTCATATATATATATATATATATGTATATATATATATGTGTGTGTGTATACATATTATATATATATATATATACATATATATTTATGCGTACGTGGAGTGCGGCGCTGGGCCGGCGAAAGCCTCCAACAAAAACTTTTCACTGCCAGGTGGGCTGCCGGAAGATTGTGCCAGGGCCGCCGTTCCCTGGAAACCACGGGAGGACCTAGACATATTTCATAGTGTGTTATATATTAAAGTATTAATATAGTATAAACTAAGTATCATAACCTTTATGTTACATCTATCTTCTGCCGAATCCGGTAGGACGGTGGGCTTCCAAAGAACACCGCCCGCGAACGAACGCTACATTCCTACCAAAACTCTTCCCCTCCAGCGAACCGGACATGCACTGGAGTTCACTCAGCATAACAGGTTTCACGTGGGTTTTCAGCGATAGGTGGCTACCACAGGGTCAGAAACCGCAACAGGCACAAGAGATTTTGAAAAGGTATAGCTGCTTTGCACTTCCATGTGAAAAGAGGCCCCGCAAGCAATAAGACTATCGACTGGAGACAGAGCAGCCAACTTCGTAGAAACCGTATTCGTGAGACGCAACTCCTGGCAAACAAGCCGTCTGTTCTCCTCGTCCCCGGCTGCAGCCTTATGCGCCGCCTTTCGAGCATCGTTCCGGTGACCGCAAGTTCCGCACTAGACACTGCACATGGCCCAAGCAGGATGGGCAGCCCATCACAGCGATATACAGATGCCTATGACTGTCCATAGCCGTCCCTCGTTCTCAAGATGGATCCCAAGATATCCCAAGCACCACTTCATCACGGAACTTGCTAGATTCACAACGCAGAGAACATCCAGTGCGAAAAGCATAGCCACCATTTTTATGCAGCCTTCGCCGGTGCCAGTGGCAGCGCCCTCTTCGTCCTTGCTCAAAGGGGGGCATCGGCATGATCGGAGATCATGCAAACTGCGAAGTGCATGATACCGTGGCCTGCTGCCAAGGCTTGCCGGTGCCTGCCACAAGGTCAATGAAGCCGCAGGCAACTTAATTGTACCAGTTGGATAGCAGCTACCGGCCACCCAAGAAACCGGCACTTCCCGTGCAGGCCGCCACCTACCCAACTAGCGAGACCTTCGAGGAAACCAATGTGGGATTCCATTCGCAAGAAGGGCCCGGAGACTGCAGAAAGAGAATGCTCTAGACTGGCCGTGTCTTCCAGATGCCCCGGAGCAGTGCTCTTCAGGCAAGTCAACAGCAAGTGTCAGTTTGGAGCAAAGTTCGGGCTGCCTTGAAACTCCTGACAGTGCGTCAGCCCTTGGCTTAATCAGGACAGGCGTGCAGTTTTGGACCACCACGAAGATGTACTCGGTCTGGGTGACGCAGATGAGTTCCGTGCCCTCCTTTGTTCGGATCCGCACCTGAAAGGAGAGGATACGAAAACCCGTGATCTCCATCATGACAACCAGAACATGCTCTCTACAAGCACCTGTAGCCGCTCGAGACCACGGCTTGAACTTTAACGGTTGATGTACCGACATGGTCAAGCCGCCACGAACGGATTACAGGTGTCGTCAACTGGCCAGGTGCTGAGATCTCTAAACCACCAAGCGAAATCCTCCACAGAAGGTGCCACTGACAGAATGGCCAAAGGATGTGAAAGGCAGGGCACGTTAGCAAGCTCAGATTCAGCGGGACCGCTGAGGAGTTCCCGTAGGCTCTTCTTGCAGTGAGCAACGAAGTCCTTGGAGGAAGATGGGATGACACAGTGCATTTACGTGGAGAAGGTGATGTGACCGTCGGAGAGCAGGCATTTGCACACCACGGAAAGTGCTGATCTGACGGCCCGGCAGACATAAGCGCAGCGTATATCACAGCCCTCGCAAGCGAATGCTGTCCTCCTTCTTATGGTGCATGCCAGCACTCAGCCGTGGCTAGCCAAGGCCTTTCGTATGGCATGCTCTCGTGCCACTTCGTCGGGATGCCATCGGTATTGATCACGACGAAACCTGAACACAACAGGTTGGACCCTCTGGCCTATGGCAGAACAGCAGCGCTCGATACGCATGCGTATGGGCATGTGCGTTGTTGTATGTGTTTATGTGTGTGTATGTGTATATATATATATAGGTACGGGCAAGAATTGGGAACAAATATTCTTGAGGAGGTACTCAACTCTGACTTTTGTCCACGACCTTGCGAATGCAAACATAACTCATTCAACCTTTCAGTACGGCACGAAACACAAGAATAGGAGCCACAATATGAGCAGCAATGTTCATTTCAATAGCACCATTGCCATGATTGCGCATGATCTCGTGCAAAAGGAGATGTAAAGCTCCAGCAAAGTACCCCCCGAAACATATCCTTGAAGTCAGTCTCTGAATTCCTAATCCTCCAACCCGACCCACACCACCCGGACCCAAATCACCTCGTGACAGCGTGACAGCGCCTCCCACCCAAATACCACAACAGACCACAGCGAACCCCAAACTCCAGGCTCTGCGATTTATCCAGCCACGGGGCAGGCGGCAACCCCAGACACGGAGAATCTCCCAGACTTACCCAGAGAACCCAATACCCCTTAATTCAGCAATATACCTCAAAATATAAAGGGCTTCATGTTATGACTTAAGCTATACTCCTTAATTAAGGGGTATTGGGCTCTCTGGGTAGAAACCCTTAACTTCTGACCCACACGGCGGCAGAAATTCATCGCGACTCACAGTCCGAAGAGCCGATCACGCTGGGAAAGTCATTCAGGAATTGCTTCAAGACTGCATCCACCTGATCCCCAGGGACTCGGGTCGAGGATGGGTGGTCTCAGAAGCTTAGGGTGAAACTGAACACTACACTCACTACATCCTAAAACCCGACCCGGTGCTTCGAGTTAGCACCACAGCTTCGTCGGGCAGGTAACAAAGTAAAGGTGGGCTACACCAGAGAAGACAGCGCGCGCGCACACACACACCAAAAAAAGCAATGCCCATCTCACGCTTTCCACCCCGCAAAACTCCGAACAGCCGATACAACCTGATCGAGCCCACCCCGCCCCCCAACGACAATTCTATAAGCCGGTTTAGTACGTGTCTCGACTCGTTTTCAACCCGATATGTCGCACGATCCAAACTTGCGCAAGCTGTACTGGACTAGATTTAAGCTCAAAGTCGAACAACTGCTTGAGGTTCTC
Organism: Symbiodinium sp. clade A Y106; assembly: GCA_003297005.1. Classification (NCBI taxonomy): domain Eukaryota; class Dinophyceae; order Suessiales; family Symbiodiniaceae; genus Symbiodinium; species Symbiodinium sp. clade A. The sequence continues at coordinate 40,023 of BGNK01001542.1, forward strand.
CCGATGACCGGTTGTACCGGGCCAGGTCGTGAATCCAAGATTCGCCGGAAACACCCTCCAGCCAGGTACAACCTGTACCGGATGCACCGGTACGTTCGCAACACCACTTCGGGCAAGCCTGTGTCTCAAAGCCACGCTAATGTTACGCACACGGGCTGAATCTACCTGTCCAGAAGAGCAGGAACCGGCTAAGCTCAGACCTCTGGAACATCTGCTCAGGGGCCAGACATGTGGACGAATGGTTCCGATCGGAGTTTAGCACTCAGCCCCGTAGTGCTGATGGCAATTCCGGCAAAGGAGCAGGGCAACTGTATTCTTATTGGGCTACAGTCATACATCCAGATAACAGGAAAAGCTCGGCATCTTTATGTCATACTATGTTTATAGAAGTCTCAATATAAGGCTTTCTTCAGGATCTGTGGGACTTGTATGTGAAACACGTCGGGCACTACACCCCAAGCTTCTTCCCACATACCAAGACCTGCCTCTCACACTCTCAACCCCAACCCACTCACCCCAAACGCTGGTGCGCAAACCCAAAGGCGCTGTAAACATGGCCTTATACATCTTTGCATCTGCACTCTGTGGCTTTGAAGGATTGCAGAGTTAACCCAAACCCAAAATTCAACTTGACCCCGAAACCTGCCGAGCTCGGAAACTCCGACCCCTCCCAAACCCAAGACTGAACCTCCAATCCGAAATGAACTAGCACTGTATGATACTGTATGATACTGCATGACTGTATGTTGCCTTGAGGTCCCTATATCAAGAACTACCCAAGGCCTCGGAGGTCTGCGCCCCTGCCATCCTCTGCTCTCTACCGGATTTGAGCCGCAAAGCTGCCAGGCGATCGGCGATCATCCAAGCCAGGGTATTAAAGACCGGAATTCCCAAGCTGGAAAGGGTTCGTCACAACTCGGAGAATTCAGAGTTGGCGGCTTTAGGAGCCTCTTTTTGGGCCTTGTGGCAGCTCTGGCTGCCTCTCGGTGTGGGAGGCAGTGCATGCAAGTTGTTATCGTTGGAGTTTTCTGTGAAACATTCTATCTGCCTAAGTAAGTACTAAAGTCCAACCACTGATCTCCACCAGAACAGACCTGTCTTCATCTGGGTATCCTTCTGAATGAAATCTGCGCAATCTCCCATCAATCTGTCCCTCGCCTTATCTTCAAGCATCTTGCGAAATGTTAAACTCTGTTTCGTGAGCGGGCATGCCCACCGTGATCCCATGCAGACCGCTTCATCTCAGGCCCTGCATGTTACACAGTGGCATCCTGCATCCCACGCGGGAGCCTGTGAAGCTGTGCCAGCTGACCTCGACATCAAACGTTCCCATTCCCCCCCGCGGCATCTCGATGTTTCGGGTCGGTCCGTGCAGTGTACGCCACATCCGAAGCGAAAGCCCATAGCCCCTGTCAAGAGAGCTGACCAAAACCAACAGTGGTGACCAGCAGAAGTACAAAAGCAAGCACAGGTTCACTTTTCAACTTCGATGTCGCGCAGAAGTGCATTGCAGCTTCTCCGCTGAGAGGTCGGATGCTAAAGTGTCGTCATATCAGCTACGGGAGGTGATGTGCCATACACTGTGAGTTTGTCATACATGGTGAAACCAAAAATCTAGACAGGAAAAACGCATGCGCATCTGATTCCAGATCCTCACAGCGCTTCCTGAAGAACCTCCATATTACCCAAGCTTGTGGAGAAATCGCTGCCCGAATCAATCTCGCCCATGTCACGATCCAGACCTATGGTTGGGTTGATAAGCAAGGCCCTCTGCTTTTCCTTGGTCACATCCTCCAAAATATCCACGAAGTTGGTATGAAAATCCACCAAGTATATATCATTCACGTCTTCGCCGAAAGGGTTTTCTAGCTCTTTGGCCACCTCGTTCAGGCACCAAAGACAAGCATAAAGGAAAAAACACAGAATGGGCCCGACCAAGCCGCCGGTGAATACCACGACGTACACTGGAATGAGCACGGAGAAGGAAGCCAGCAGCAAGCCCAACAACTGGGCAAAGGGCAAGGGGAAGGGCACATCGGCGATCTTGAGACAGTTGTTAAAACCGAGCATGCCATTTGAGAGCTCCTGATACATTCGGGACTGAATGGGAGGAGCAACATCAATGTGCCTCATGGCATCAGCAAGATCCCAGATGATCCAATACATCACCGTCGCCACTGGGTCGTAGGACTGCTCCAAAAGCTCAAGCTGCTCACGGGAAGGTTTCTCAAAAACCACATACACGCTTTCATTGGGAGCGTGGCGATCGAAGTGCTTCCACTCAACCATGTGTGGCAGATCGAACAGCTTCATTTCCTTCTGGATGCGCATCGCTCCCCGTGTCTTCGCCCACTTTGACCTGATATCTTCTATCAGTTGGTTGTCCCCAGTATGCAGCCGATCCGCAGCAAGCATGCTGAGAATGGCGAAGTTCGTCTTCATCCTTCTCTGCTTCATTTGGAGGCATTCGACCCTCTTGCCGTCTCCTTTGCTCACTGCGGCCAAGCGTGAGACCTCGGCGAAAGCCTGGAACTGCGTGAAAGTATCTGTCCATTTGCTGTACATGTTGTGAAGCTGGGTAACAGCCTCCCAATACCTGTTCCAAGCAAGCTGTGTCCTAAAAACAATTGCAAAGGTCACACCAGCGCCGAGAGCCTGGAAGCCATAGTGGTGCAGAACCGATGGCGCCCATTCCGACTCAATGTCTCTGAGATACTGAGTCAATATACCAAGCAGTGCAATGAACAAACTCCCAATAATAGTATCGCAGCGATAGAAGACACTCCCATGTAATTGCAGAAGAAGCCAGAAGCTACTCTTGTTGTAGTAGAGCAACATGGCGTCAAACACGAGATGGCACAACCATATTCAGGTTGCCCGCGAAAATTCCCAGGACTCTGGTGAAACGAAGGCCAGCCGCAGTTACTAGACTGTCGATGACGAAGGGAGGCTGATGCACCTACATATGCAGCGTGCCATACGCGAGTATACATGTACATCCATGTGCTTCTACAAAGACAACAACCATGAGTAGCTAAATAGGAAGGCCGATAGGTTTTTAAGATGGAACGACGGGCCGATGTGCGAGCGTGGGGTCTATACTGCGTTCATAATCACGTATATGTGCTTATGAACTGAAAGCCGCACAGCAGACAGCCGAAGGGCAGCCTTCAGGCAAGGGAAGACAAGGCACTGGGAGCGGGCTTGCCAGCAACTCAGCTACTCCTGAAGCCAAAGCGTCGGCGGATTGCATTGTCGCACATCACAGGAGAAGCCTGAAGAACGTGGTAGACATACGAGGAGCTGGCACCGCAGTTTCGTCTGCGTGTACAGAAAGCATTCTTTGATGTCATGTAGGGGCCTTAATAACTAGAATAGGGTTTTGGGGCCACTGTTGTATAAATATAATAAGGAACCCCCAAGGCAGCATTGGTAATTATTAGGGCTTCTATATTAGGATTCCGGTTATCATGACTGGGATCTTCGTAAGATGTGACTCTTGGGCCCATGCGGCACAAGCGCAGCAGCTGCCAGTGCCTCTTACAGCCGTCTGATGGATCAATCGGACCTTGTTTGGGGGGAAGCTCCAAGTCCCTGACCCTGTAGGTATAGATGGTACAGTAGCTGGGACAAGTAAGTCTGTGAGTCTGTGACTCTGTCAGTCCGAAAGAGCAAGGCGACAAGAGAAGGCATCGTTTTAAGTTCCAGGCGCGCCCACCCAGCCTAGCATGCACCCAACAACCCCCTCCCCGCCTCGCCCACGAACCACCCACGGACACACACAGACACACAGACGCACAGACACACAGACACACACAGACACACGCACACACACACAGAGACATGCCCTGTGACACCCTGGCGGGCCGCCTGCTGGCCGTACATCCTCGCCGTGTTGCCGTGGTGGTCTCGTAACTCCACGATCCTGTGAAGATCCCACTACAAACATGTCGAGACGCCCTGAGATTTCTGCCTCGTGCCGCGGACATGCATGCAGTCCGAATTGGTTCTAATGCTGCTGTAACATTGTAGCCTCCCAGCCCCTTTCGATACAGATACCTCTTCCCATACCTTCTTGGCATCCGACTGCTTCCCAGCGCGTGCAGACAGCCAACTCAACACCTCGCAGCAGCTTGGGCACGGCTTGTACAACAAGCGAACTTGCGCTTAATGCAGTCTGTCAAAAGCTGGACTCTCTGCTCGACATCCCTCCTCCGGTTTTGTCGAGCAGTGACGATCCTTGAAAGAACCCCAACCCTAAACCCTAATCCCTGAATCCTAAACCCTAGAATCCCTAGAAACCCTAAACCCTAAGCCCTAAACCCTAACCTCTGTCTCGATGCCCTGGCCTCCTGAAAACCGGCGCGGCCAGCCAAGTGCAAGGCACTCCTTCCATCTGAGGAGTCAAAGACCCCAAACTAAAGTACCCCAAACGTCTCTAGACCACAACTCCGGACTCCGAAATGGGAGTTTCCGAAAATAAGGGGTACCTTATTTTGGGGTGCCTGTAATAGGCCCCTATTTTCGGAAGCTCCCAAATCCCAATCATGCTTCTTCGGCTCCCGCGTGCTGGTTTTTTTCCCTCCTACCTAGCAAGGACGAGCCCGCATTGCAGGGTAACTCCGCAGAATAGATGAATGCTGTGGCTCCGAGGCTTGCGGTGGCTAGCACGATTCACGGATTCTTCGGAGCTTGAGACACTGACCACAAATTCCTATAGACTGGGAAGAGAAATCGTTGAGCTTCTTCCGCCGATCTCTAACTCTGAGGTTCGGCCAGTGTCCAGTATATTACGCTATCTTTGAGAGCATGTAGCTTCGAACCCAGGCTGGACCTGAACATACCTGAACTTTGGGTGAGTTCCTGCTCTGACCTGTACAACGCCACTCGGCAAAAGCTGAGTCACCGGCTGCCCCTTGCGATTCAGAGTGCTTACCTCCATGGCTTATATTGCGAGGGGGATCGAGACAGGAAGGTAGGACGAGAAGTAGCAGGTGTGAGCCTCTGTTGAGTCTGCAAACGCGAAATTACATGTTCCAACCTTCATGTGCCGTGCACCGGCTATAACCAACATAATGCATATATGTATTTCGGGACATATAGGGGAGGGCGAGAGCGAGAGAGCGAGGGAGGGAGGGAGGGGCCACAGTCGAAGCCTCCGCCTTCCGCTCCACGAGCAGTCGGCAGATCTCCCTGGCTGGCCTTGGAGAGGAGACCAAGGCACAGATCTCATTATATTATATTGTATTATACCACACTATATTATATTATACATTATATATTAATCATATATATATACAAACTAATTACATAAACAAAACATATATATATATATATATATATATGTATGTATGTATGTATGTGTATATATATATATATATACATATATATATGGCCATATATACATCATAAAGTTTCCCTCCTCGTCAGAGGCGTGTGAGGGTTTATGCTCTCACACTCGGACGCACAAAATGAAGTTTCTGCTTGAAGCTCGTTTTGGAGTTCTGGAAAAATTTCATGAGCCGTGGTCATTTGCTTAAGGGCTGGTACCAGGCAGGGTTTGGGGCAACTTAGCGGAATGGCCCCTACCCAGAGAGCCCAATACCCCTTAATTAAGGAATATAGCTTAAGTCATAATATGAAGCCCTTTATATTTTAAGGTATATTGCTTAATTAAGGGGTATTGGGTTCTCTGGGTATAAGCCTGCTTTTTGGAACCCGTGCTAAGCCTGCGTGTACCATGGCAGTCCTGCGAAGCCCTTCTGACGCTTTTCGGAGCGCTGCCAGCCGCTTCGGTTCAGTTCCCAGGAATTTTGCGGGGTGCAGCCGTAGATGCGCAGCAGACCTTCGTCATCAGCACCTCAGTGCGCAGGGCATGAGTGATTGATTTAATCCAGATTTCTTGAAGACCAAATGCTGCCACGAGGCTGTTGAAGCAAGCGAGTGCCTCAGGAAGTGTCAACGACTAGTCCGTGTTGCCTCATAACCCACCTGTACTCATGGTATCCATCTGTGCCACAAGCTAGCACTCTTCAAGTATCAATGAACTTGGTGAATAAGCCTCGAAGCCGTAAATAGGGTTTTAAGCACAGCAGCCCTCATAAAAGCATCGGTAAACTTACTTACACTTATAACAGTTACAGTTCCTGCGTCCCGGGATCCCTCACCCCACACCCTCAAGAGGGCCAGGATTGTGCCAAGGCTCAGCAACCGTCACAGCCCGCCAGCGTTGTGCTTCACAGAAGCCCTCCGACACAGGCAAGTTGGCCAGGCAGTTGAGCAGAGCCGTCATGACCTACAGGTTACCCGGGCTGGGCAAAGGTGGCTGTAGGATGCGTATTCCCAGACGTGCATGACAACTGGGTTCTTGCAACCATACCAAAAACCCATCCTTCCGAGATTCTGCCGCTTCTTCCTTGTGGCTCTGCGCAGAATTTCCAGGCAGCGAAGGCGGGAGCATGAGGATTGTCGACGCCTGCGCTTTGGAAAGCGGCATCGTGCTAGGTCCCAAAGAGCTTGAGACAGCCCAGAATTGCCTCGCGTTCCCGCAGCAACACATGCGACAGAAACTCCTCTTCACTGGAAGCCGAACACGGAAGCCACCTGTCCCAGACACGATCACAAAACTCAATAAAGTTACCTTGGCGAAGCTCGTTGGGGCCTGTTCTGCCTCATGCTTACCCATGTTCGTGCACCACCTGTGCTTAGACGTGTAGCAATGGAGACGGCCTGATGCCGTCGCGCCCATCACGGTCCCGCCGTCGCGGGCGACGACCGCAACTGTAAACGGCCTGGGTCGGCATACCTGCTGCACCAACGATGTGATCGGCAAGGCCAAGCGGCGACTGCAAGGAGCATAGCACGACCCTGGGGAAGGGTTTCCACAACTCAGTTCCGTGTGTCTCCAAGAACTCTGCGAGACAGCTGTGCTCAGGTCGCCGACGTCTTCTCCGAGACAAGGACAAGCCTTGTCTTCGATGGGTCGACAAGTCACTTGCGCCAAGGGGATCGGAAACCATTGCCCGCCGAATCCTCCGCTTTGCGAGGTGCGCTGAGAGCCAGATGTCGTTGTGGTCCCCGCAAGCGGAGCGACGTGGCGGCTGCAGCGGCTGCAGGCCTTGCAGCATCTGCCTCTGCAGCAAAAGTCCAAGGAAGTGGCAGAGGATGGGCCCTGCGTTCACGTCGCCTCTTCGCAGATTCCGAGCCAATGCCGGGCCCGAAATTTCAGAGGCCTTTTGAAAGTCGAAGTCTCTCAGCTGCAGCCAGCCATGGGCACCGACGGCGGCACCGGGAGTTCCAGCAGCAAAGCGGAGTAGGTTCGTTATGAGTTCTGGGTGGTAGTTGTGGTCATCATCCACGGCAAGAATCCATGCGCTGGGGTCTCGAACCAGCTTCGCAGCTGCAAGCAGGCCAGTTCCGGGCCCGAAATCCTCGCACCGAACAACCTTTAATCGCCTCCACCGCCGCTTCAGAAGCACGAGCCATGGCGGAAGAGCAGACGGATACCTTAGAAGATTCTTACAAGCATTTTCCATCCGCAGTGGAAACCTAGGCGTCCGGAGTTGTAGCCCTGTCCAATGTACAGACAGCGGCTCAGAAAAGTGTGTCTCGACAGTCTGCCGAGGTGCGCAGCCGAGCCGCCACCGCGTCGCCACGGACCCCGCGGGACAGCCAGGAGCACTTGCATGGGAGCCTGCTGCTTCAAGAGCGACATGAGGCACGACTTCAGCTCACGGCCGGATCGCAACCTTGGTGTCATCACCAAAGCCGAACTGAGTGTTGCATTCGGTGGGCGGTAGCAAGGGAAACAAAGTGAATCAACATGAATCAAGCCGTGAGTCCGCGAGGGCGTGGTGGACAGAGCAGCATAGACCTCGAGCTTTTTGCCCGGTGCTATGCCCATGAGTCGCCATCCAGGTGATGCCGCAGTTGTAATGCCAGCCCTCAGAGAAGAATACAGAGTTCTGGGACATGCGATTCGATGGCTTCGAAGTGGAGTCACTATGGCAACCTTGCTGCGGAATGGTTGGGAGGCCGCCAGCCCGCGGATGCAGCGTTCCTTCCGTTTGCAGCGAATCCTTCTAGGGGTATAAGTATAAGCATTGCTGCTATGAAAACTGCTCCTCTCCTACTTCTCTGGCAATCCGGGGCCTGACAGCAGGGGCAGCCAGTCCAGGACTTCTCTGCCCATGCCGCCAAAAGCTACCCATGGCTCGGGGAGGCGATGCCCTCTCGGCGAGGCCAAGCCTTCCAAGTCCCTTTTTGGGACAAGCGCCGAAGTTAGCAAATGGTCTCGGCTGCGTATGCAACCTCGCCTGTGCGATGCACATATGTACTCTCTTGAAGTACACTCATACCGATGTGCGTACGAATGTTTGGGGTGTGTGGCAACAATACGGCATCATTCAGCCTAGTGACTTAGTGCCAACCACCGGGCAAAACGGCCGTGGTCCCAATGAAAAGTGGTACAGCCCATCGCTATGTCTTGCGAATGAGGAGCACGAAACGACCAAGATAATCATCACTTCACCACGAACGAACCATGCAAAACACTATGCTGTGCTACATCCTCAACGGACGTGCCGTGACGAGTTGCAAGCCTTAAAGACCTAGGACCTCACTTGACCCATGATGCCCAGGACAGCCCTCCACACAGGAAGCTTCCACGCACCTGTTCTGTTCCATCGCCATCTGCAACTGCGCCTTCTCACACGAACCAATGGCTGCGCTGCACACCACGGTGTTCAGCGGAAGGCTGCGGCGGGCAAAAAGAGTGAGAAGAAGGAGACCACGCTGCCAGTAGAAAGCTCGCTCGTAGGCAGAGACGGTCGCGCCAAGGGAGACAACATCCTTTGGAGCCGAAAGGGGCCGAAAGACCTGCCTAGGCCCAGCCTTTGACAACAGGAGCACCCCGTTCTTGCTTGAAATAACTCAAAACACATGGCATGTCGGCATGGCAAAAAGTAATTAATATATCTGATCCTCTGCACACTGTATATTCTCTAAGCCGACGTGTCAAAATGCAATGTGAGCGGCTGCGCATCGGCACTGGGAAAATCCGGAGGCCGCCGAAGCCGCGAGGCTCCAGGCGCCCGCCTTGCCCAGGGCGCCTGAGTCTGAGGGTCAAAAGGGGGGTCCCACCTCAAAAGTAGGGGCCTGAAAAAATGAAGGATAGTATGGCCCCCCTTGTAGCCGACTTACAAATCTAAGAACTCTTCCCTGAAACCCTTCAAGGGAAGAAACGTGAAAAGCCTCTACTAAGCTGTGCAAGTGGCTGATGATGGTGTTGTCGGATGCTGCATCCGTTTGTAGCATGACAGGCACGAAACGGCGTAGGAGGGAAAGGGCACCAGTCCAACGCATGGCTCCTTCCATGGAGTCCAAAGCTGTGTTGAGTGTGATGATCTCCGTCCTTAGCTCCCGCACGGAGAAACTGCCGTCTGATGTGCGAGGCACAAGCAATCCGATCAGGCATCCTTGCAATAGTTGTTGCTCTATACTGAGGGCCCGTCTGCAGGGTCCTCTGCCGCGACAAATTCAAATGCTGCACTGCCACTCCCCAGTATCCAGAGGCCTTGATCACTGCCCCGGAGCTGACGTCGTCTAATTCAAGCCCGTGTCCCAGAGCGGTGCTCCAAAATGCCAGCGCAAGCCTCCAAAGCTGGGCTTGGCCACAACAACTGAGGACTGCATTCTGTGCCACTGTGCTCACTCGGAGTGCATTCGACCGGAGCTCGGATAGTAAGTGAGTGGATTGTGTCCATCTCTGATCTTTGCCGCATGCAGTTGTGGCCGCTCCCAACACGATCGTGTTTGCTTCGATGGGGGACTGTCGTAGAGTTTGCAGGAGCTGAGACGCACGAACCCAGCTTGCTGCACATGCGTGCACAGCAGACCCATAGATGGCCAAGTTATCTTGCAGGCTGGCCTGTCTGACCGTACCAAGGGCATGCATGGCCCAGCGCCACTGACCACTCTCAGCGAGTCCATTAGTAACGACATTGACCGTCACAGTCGTAAACTTCAACCCGAGGCGCTGAAAGGCCACTAACCGGTTTGAAATGGCCTGCCACCCTGCACCTCCTCCGCATCCACCACGCATCGCGTTCAGTAGCGAGTTACAGGCGACGACGTCCACTTGAAGGCATCGCCAAGTCATGGCAGCAACTCCTTGCAACCCATTCTTCCACTCACTCGTCGCCGCAGACAGCACAGAGCTGTACATGATCACATCAGCTCGCAATGAAGGGTGCTGTAGCTGCAGAATGCCCAGGGCCTGCATCCACTTCCTGCAACCACAGCAGGCCGTGAGACTTTCCGTGCAAGTGACCTTCGAGGTCTGCAGGGACCTTCCACGAAGGGCACTTGTCTCAAGGAAGGCTCGCCGCCAGTCCAAGCCTTTGCTCTGGCCATGAATCACCGCGTTCCAAGTCGTTGTGTCTGGTTGTAGAGCAGACGCAGCAGATATCAACACCAAGGCTCTCTGCCACTGAGAGCTCCTGGCAAGGGCTAGGGCGTAGGGGCGAGGGCCTAGGTTTGGGATGTCGTGCCAAGCTGACGGCGCTCTGCTGGCATTTAACTCGGTTTAATTAGCAGTCCTTGAGCATGCAGCCAGAACTGTCGTGACTGCGATGATGTCGACCTCAATAAGCTCGCCCCGCATGAGCTCCAGCACAACGTACGCACAGCGCCATCGCTCCGTTCTCGCACACAGCCGGAGCGCTGCATTCAGCGCAAATTTGTCCAAACGAAGGAGAGCAGAGACGTCTGCTGGCAAGTCCATGATTGTGGTCTGCAAGCTTGCAGCGGGTCAGCGATGCCTCATTTCGACGCTCCATTGCACCTCCGTGACTCTGCTATCTGCTGTTGGAGCATCTGCAGCGGCCATGCTCCGCCACTTCCTCGGCTTCAGCCATTGCTGTCGACGAGGCGGGCAGAACGGAATTGGTGAATCTGGAAAAGCCTAAGGCACGAGAAGCGTGACGTGTCAGCTTTCTGTGCGGGCATGTGCTAGATAAGTCCAGTTGTCTTCGGCCTGTTTTGCTTGCTTCCATGCCCTGTTCGCAGTGCGAGGGCTGCAGTGAAACAGTGAAACGCTCCCCTGTTTTGAGAGAGGCTTCGGCCCATGTCAAATCTCTTAGCGCCCTTCGTTGATGCCATTGCCACATTGGTGCCACTAGTAGTGTTGTCCTTCCACCTTGGACAGCGCGGTTAGGGGCACCAGCAGCAACAAATGCCAGATGCAGCCTGCAGCTAACAACCTTTCTAACTCAGACAAGCAGCAAAATGAGCAGGGACCCAGTTGTCGACTGGGCTGGGAAAGCTGCCCACATGCCTGACGGATTGACAAGCAGGGCCTCCAGAAGCTGCACTTGCCGTGACATGGCGTCTTGCACAAAGGCCCTGCAATCACTGATCTAGCCAGCTCCCGCTACATGTCTCCCGGTATATGTCCAGCAGCCCTGCTGCAGACACTGCAAGTGCTACGTGGCTTTGTAACTAAGGCTTAGTGCAGGCCTGCGGCCACACAGGCAATGGCAACACATCAGAAGGAAACATTCCTCTGCACCACAGCATGGCAATTCCTCAACACGTCTTCATACCCTGTGTTGTTGTGTCCAGTGCCAGACCGTCAGCACTTGCAGCTGGGCTGCCCGTACCACATACCAAAGCTGGTGCTTGCCTCAGTCTAGGTTTCTGCGGTTGATTTCAACCTCATTCGAGCACTCTACAGCGAAACACACGAAGCATCACATGTCACAAAAACTCGGGACTGCTGCAGCTGAAGACTTCTGCGTTGACTTGGTGGCAATGGCTGGCAAAGAAGCCGACTTCCTCGGGCTCAAACGCATCTTTTCCAAGGGCCACAGCGAGAATCCGGGAGAACCGAAGGAATATCTCGTCCAAGGCACTCCAGGATGTGACCGCCGTGGAAAGGGTTGAACCTGGGTTCAATTCAGCTGCAAGCAACAATATGGGAGTTTCCGAAAATTAGGGTACCTTATTTTGGGGTTCTTTTTTATGGATCCTACTATTTAGGGTACTATATTAGGGTCCCCTAATTTTTGGAATCTCCCATATGTAACCGTAACCGTAACCCAAAGTCGCACTAACGAGCTGACGAGACTCTTCCGGGGGACGTGGCCGCAGTAGTCCTGAAGGTGCTTTGGTCCAGGAAATCTCCGGTGAGCATCCTGAGCCGAACTCGCAGGTGGGAACTTCAGTTCGCGAATGCTCCGGCAGCAGCACTGCTGATCGATGCCCGACAAACAACAATCCACCGCTGGATGCTGCAACTGCTAAGAACAGGGGTGCAGAACAACATCGTACATGGCGAAATATTGAGAGGAATAGGTCAGAGTACAGGGTCAGTGTTCTTTTGCCCCAAGATTTCGACGCTTTTTTGTCTCCCGCTGTCTCGCTTCATGCGACCTCTTGTCTCCCCAAGCCCAACCTTGTCTCCATTCGGTTGGGAGGGGTGGCCAATGGTGTTCAACGTTGTCTCCCCTTCTCTCCCTTGACTTGGGATTCGTATGGGGTGGCTCCCCGTGTCCCGCCTTGTCTCCCTTCAGTCGGCACCAATTGCGCCTGTTCTTCCCAGGCCATGCGTTGTAGGATTGTAGGCATGTTCACACAAAAGGGAACGCCTGTGGGTTGTGCCGTGGGTGGCCAAGCCAGGGTTTTCGGCTCTTGTCTCCCGGTCTCTCCCTCCACTTCACCCCTTTGGGGCTGTTGGTGGTGCAGTGAAGTTCGTCCGTCTTCGACGACATCGATGACGAGTGGTGTGGGTGTGATGCTGATGATAGCGACGGTACAGTTACAAGAAGGATTAGAGGAATTCCGAAGGCCCCCTCAGACGCGCCTGAAGCGGCTTGGCCGACTTCTTCTTGGTCCAGGTAAGGTCGGGGAAGGAAGAAACGCAGCGCATAGCCTTGGCTCTGGAGGAGACGGCGACCGCTTCTGCTAGTACTGCCCCCACCACACTTGGAGTTGGGAGCTGGCAGAGATAACACAGATCTCACAAGCATGCTGAAATCCATGCAAACCTAATTTGGCTTTTGCAAGGTGGGAAGTCAGCTCAGGCTTCAAGCACACAACGTCTTGCTGCCATCACTAGCCATCAAGCCCCAGAGAAACACTACAGTCTCTATATCTGAAGCAAACTGCTGAAATGCAATTCGGCATCTGGCTGAGGCCAACTATCACACAACCGGCCCGAACTTTTCACAACATATCTGAACCGCCCCCCACCCCACCACCATGCGTTCAGCAAGTCACGCACTCATCCTGCCGCTGCATCCGCTGCAGCGTTCGCGCAGGGAATGTCCTCATCAAGCATGGATCTCGGCTTGCACGTGCCAGGTTAAAGGTCTCCAAAATTCAGGGATTTCATGGAAAAGACGGCCGTACCACTCTAGGCCCTACTCTTCGAACATGGAATTCGGCCCTTAAAACTGCGTGAAGCTCGACCAACTCCAGCCTTTCAGGGGAGCCAGAAACAACCACCGCCTTTGTGTAGCTTTGCTTATTTTCTGTGCTCAGCGATGCACATCCGCCACCCGCTTGCCTAATAGCCCTTGCCCGAGACTCTGTGACACAGAGATCATCCCCTTGAACCTCCTTCCCCCGGAACAGCACCCCTGTCTCTGCGAGTTGCGGCGGCGGAGGGGCCATGGCGCAGCGAGGGAGGGCCTCTCGGCAGGTTAGCAACCCTTGAGAGGTGAAATCATCCAGCGGAAGTTGACAGCACCAAAAGGAACTACTGTACTATGTTGGGGCTCCTTATTACAAACTAAAGTGTAATTGGCCCCAAAACCCTATTCTAACTATGTAGGCCCCTATAGTACTTATTTCGTCTAGTATTGGTACTTATTAAGGCCCCTAAAAGTATGGTTTTTTTTGCATTTCTGGATTTGCATCGATACGCTCTCGGGCCTGGTGCACCCAGGGCACGGACGGAGAGTCGCAGAGCTGTGGGCCGGTAAGGGGTAGCGAACTTGGGCCAAAGGATACGGTTTCGGGTTTCGACGCTCACACTCGCACAAGGCAGGCAAGGCTCCACATTCCACATAGTCCACAGTAGCTCCACTACTCGAGGCAGGAATATGGTTTAAGGCCAAAGGATCTGCTGGCACACAGGGGGCAACTCAGGGCGACGAATCTGTGCGCCTTGCGCGAAAAAGAGAGGTGTTTGGCCGTGTCGGTCGGTAGCATCAACCTGCAGTTTGTCGACGGGCCACTGCATGTCAGCAAAACCGCCTTCAGACCTACTGTTTGCAGAATGTTGAATTGGCAGAAGCTGGGAACAACACATCTGCCCTCGCAGATAGAAGTACCTTGCAAACCTCCGCATTCCTCAGTTGCTCGTGCATGGTGCAAGTGCAAACCGCAATAGCAACGGCCTTACCAAGTTTACGGCCAGTTTGGGGCTTCGGGCTCGTTCCGACGACTTGATGCATCCGGTGCTGTCTCAGGCCGCATCCCGTCAAAAGCGGCGATGTGGAGAGCGGTGACCTGGGTCGTTGCGTCGGTCCGAGAGGATGTCATCGCCCAGACTACGCAGAAAGACAAAAGTACAGCGACCACATCGGCTGTCGAACGCCTTCAAGGCTTTACAAGGCACCGCAGTACAACGACACCCTTGAAGTTACGCACAGGCGGACATCTGCGGGCGCAGCCTCCAGCGGAATACTCTCTGAGGCGGCAGCGCCTTTGGCATCTGAGTCATTAACGTTGGCCTTTGCTCTCAGCAAAAGCCGTGCCTGCAGTCCAAGCAAACTGCAAAGCGCGCTACCGGGGAGACCAGGAAGTGATGGCGAAGCGCTTGAAAAAATTCCGACTCTTGAGTTGGTGAATTGGAAGAAACAAGGATCTGACGGGTCGGGTCTACTTGATGGCGAACTTCGATCACTCCCACATCGTAGCACAAGACAATGCCAGATACCGAGTTGTGGACCAGGTCAGGGCGGCCCGCGCGCGCCACGGCAGACACGGGTCCACCAGACCTAAGTCCAAACTCCAGGCAGGGTTTCGGGGGTGCGGAGACAAGAACATGGACCCTGGCTGGCACTTCTGAGCGTCTACCTCTTAGGAAATTCACCTGAAGACACAACAAAACATGTTACTGCAACCGAAAGGGGGCGCTTCCGAACTAAGGGATTCTTGAGACTTCCTTCCGTTCGTGTGGAGCAAGAAGGCTTGGTTCGTGGCCGGTGGGCAACAGCAAACCGCACGTTAGCAAAATCTCAGCAGTCATAACTTTCGCCGAGTTGGCGATCATCCTCAAAGCCCTTCTGGGATTCGGCGGCCTACAAAGCGGGAAACATCTAGGTAGAATAGGCCTTTCCCCTGCGCTATAAGCACACCGAGTGCGGTGCCCAGCCCAAGTATTGAGCGGATCGGGCGAGGCCTGTGCAGCTGGCGAGGGACAAAAGGAAACCACTACGACTGTAGCGCCATAGTGCCTGCAACATCAACAATGGCCACCAAAGGCATCATTGCAGCGACACTCGACTTCGACTCGGGCAAGACATCCGGAGTTCTCAGGGCAAGTTGCCATTATAGCCAAGCGGCATCAGCTGTAAGCAACAGCAGCAACAGAAGCAGCAGCAGCAACAGCAACAGCAACAACAGCAGCAGGCCTATTACCTCACCAGGCACTTACTAAGCCTTGTGACTTAGACCTTGGCTGAGAGAGAATCTAGTACTCCAGTTGGCTTCCCTGTAGACAACAACTACTACAAAAAAGCAGGTTTTGGACGGACGCCTTCAGAAATCGCTGGAGCGTTCGGACTTGCTGTTGCTCGTCGGCCGGCCCACTGCCGTCCTTGCGAACATTGCGGTTACTACCGCTGCTATGGGACACTATGTCGTGGACCAAGATTTGTGGATACCAGCTACTCTGACAGCGACGGCGCAACTCCCCAGAACATCCCGAAACAATAGATTCGTCTTGATCCTACCCCGGTCCAGAAATGGCTCCAAGACCTGGTTTAAACTTCGCTCGTCTGGCTCCTGGCACAGCGGGAAAAGGCAATCGTGGCGGGTTGCAGACCCCTATTTCAATTGAAACCTACGGCAAGTGTGTTGTCTACTTGCCGAACATTGCCGAACCTTTTCTTGGAGCCCCTGCCACTGGATCGTATTTTCTATTGGTCCCCGCAACTATCGGAAAAGATTTTTCGCAGAAGTGGTGCCAAGGTGGTGTGTGAGAATGTGGATGACGCGAGCACTTGTTGAGATGATGGCCAGCATGACAGCAGCCAGCATCCCCGTTGCTATCATGCTCAGACCCTGCTTTCGTCCCCGTCGTCGACATCATGTACTATTGGATAAAAATGCCAAGATCTACAACGAACTAGACTGGAGGACATCAAAAAACTGCGCACAGCCGTGCGAAACAAAAACGAAACCATCGCTTTTCTGCAGCACTGAAAACCTTGGGATGATCTGCTCCTCAGCCTGTGTAGGCTGTGGGCCGTCTTCACCCAACCTGACAGGGAAGAAAACGAAAGGGGCCGCTCATGGATCTACTTAGCCACGGAGCCATCTTACTGTTACTACGGATGGATGCCACTTCTGTCTGCTATCATCGTCGCAGTAATTGAATTGTCGCTGATACTACTCTTGCGGCCAGCCGTATTTCCCTGCAGTTCCCCTAAAGAGCGCCTTACACAAACCCTTGGTCGCTCCTCGCGCCTGGGGGCGGATGCACTGTTCAGGTTGCCTGGGCGGCGGCCGCCTCAGCAATGCCCATGAGCGCATGTGGCGACATGTCAATGTGAAGTACGGGTACATTGCAGGCGACGACGGCAACGACGACCTGCCCAAGCTGCACACCACCAAGGATAACGGGACCTCGGGCAGAAACGCCGGATGCAGCCCCGCCCGAAACTGTGATCCTGCACTCGTGGATGTAGGCACCCTGCGTCGCGGACTGTCCTCCGGCGCAGCACTGCCTCCGATGTTTTGCACACTCCGGCTGAAACTCTTACTGCTGTTGCTACTGTCACAATGCCTGCTTGTGCATGCGTCTACCAGGGTTGTTGCTGATGCCGTTCTTGCCACTACCACTAGTCCATGATTTCACTTCATGAGCAATGGACGAATCTACTCATGCAACAGACATTGATGGCTGCACACCTCCTGTGTGAAACTGAACCGTCGCTGTAAGTACCGCTACTCCTAGTGCGTCTTACTATTGTTGTCTGTTGGTGTCGCCACAGCTTTCAGGAGACGTAGTTGCCGTCGTAAGTAGTTGCGACTGGTGGTGCAGCAGTAAAAGCTCAGCATTGTATGTATGCTCGGTGTCGACCATGGTGCTGAGCTCTAGTTTGCTGGAGGCAAACCTTTGCTGACACGGTTGCCGTTGGTCAAGTACTGATCCACGACTGAGGTCACGGACAAATATTGGACCATGGGCAAATGGTGGCTCACAGGATCGAAGCAAGGTGCGAACCACACACGACTCCTGCATTTAGCTGCTTTTTCAAAGCGATGCACATGTAGTGGACGATCGACTGAAGCAGTCCGATGCGTTACAGGCTCGGAGAAATCTCTCTTTCAGAGGCTCGTCGCCATTCACTTGTCCTTCTTGCTCTCCTGCTCTTTGGCTGATGTGTGCGTATCACCTTCCTGCAGGGTCACGGATCACAAAGAGAAATGGCTGAGGTTCACATGCTAAGGTTACTGTAAAGGCGCCGACGAGTCGAAACGTCTCGGCGAGCGGCCACGATGTCGTAGAAGAAATTGAAGGCGGCGCGTGCCAGCCACACCACGAGATGTGCCTGACAAAATGCCATCACACTCAGGTCCCAGCAGAATGCGAACTAAGCCTATGCGAATGCTGAGGAGACAGTAAGCATGCAGCAAGTGTGCTTATGCTTCAGTGCTTATGTTTCAAGCATCATTGGTGCTTGAACCTGGAGTTCAGTGACCTGAGACTGAAAACTGACATCTTGAAACACCTTGACACATTGCTCATCTTTGCTCCCTGTCTTGTTCCGGCATGTCCTTCCTATCCAATCCACACCTGGCTTCTTTTGGAGAGGCCTGGGCCCACACCAGCACAGCCAGCAGCAGCACAACGAAGACCCGCCCAGGATACCCCAGCATCGCCCCGGCTGCCCGGTCCTGAGCTGTCGGCATGTGCCCCGGCCAATATATGTATCTATCTACATACATGTATGTTTATATGTATATGTTATATTGCGACGCTGTATATATATATATATATAACACACACACACACACATATATATATATAGAGTGTATGATGCCGACATTTGCACTGTGGAAGCTTTGCCCAACAGCCGGAGGCTCCGCATTGAGGTAGAGCGACACAAATTTCTTGGCAATCCAGAGGGCATATCCTCAACTGAAGGCGCGTGGCTCTGCAGCCGGCATCTTGCGATTCCTAGCGATCAGCCGCAGGCATCCTCGAGGAGTGCTGCTCATTCTCCACATCCTTGCCACACGTGGAAGATGCTCGGGCAACCTCGGAAAACATGTGGATTTGGGTGCGTACTATCAGTATATGAGTATTACAGTATGAAAAAATATTGAATCTGAACGAGAGCGGGAGCTTCTCCACAGTCAAGTACTGGGCATCCTCGACCCAGTGATCGGAATCGTCAAAGACCACAACCTAGCGTCTGCCGACTCTACGGGGCGTCATGCATGTCGCTACGTCAACCAAGGACAGCATCCGGGCCAAAACCTGAGAAATTAGTTCTAGAGTCCGTACGTACCGAGCGCATTCTAGCCAGCAGGCGCGAGGAAGGTGGTTTGGCAAAACGCCGAAATACGTGAAGCCAGGCAGTGTTCCATCAGCAACGCCAAAGTATCCTTAGCTGCGCGAGGGGCGCAAGCGTCCGAGAACGCTGAGCTGCTTGACGGGGCTCTGTCTGCTTCGCCATACGTGTACACATCTACTTGGCCGACCCGCTTCGGCTTCATGACCTTCAGCGCATGCATGCACGGTATTGTCGTGCATCCGCTGCATGCTTGTCACACTCAGTGCCTCGTCGTGATAGCTGTGACACTGCTTGAGTTGACAGATTGAACAGTCTTGGATTTGCTTACCCATGCCAGCACTTCTCGAGAGCCTCCTTGATCTTTGTCTCGGCCATTATGTTTGTTTCGTGGTCCGTGACGTCCACGGCTATGAGAACCTCAATGTCCACGTCAAAAACATCAATCCACGGACATCCAGCACCGAAGAGTTCACCAAACGCACACTTGAGCGGATGAAAGCAGGCTTTGCCGGCTCGGGGCTGAGGGACCCGAGTTCAAAAAGAAGTAGACGCTGCTGAGGCCGAGCTTCGCAATGCCAGGAAGCCGGTGCCTAAGCCCAAAGGAAGCATTACGGGGCTGCACCTGCAAAGCAAAAGCGGAAGTCTCGGACAAATCCCTCTCGACCGCCCTTTCAAGACAGGAGAAGCCCCACAATCCCGGTCAAAAAAGCTTATTGTTGGCTCCCGCATGGCATGTCTCGAAAGAAGCTTATTAGGATACATAGCTTCACACAAACCTTCCAAAAGCATCGACAAGGCACACATTTGCTTCTGCCTCACCTTGCACGTGCAGTAGTGACGTCGCCGAGATACGTGGACACCCACTTGAGCAACGAGTGGTCGTTTTGAATCACCTGCAAAGCAACAGGAGCGTGGCATGGCAACACCGGCATCGCCAGGCGAGGTCCCGCCGAGTGTTGAGTGGGGGAGGGTTCACACCTAAACCCTAAACCCTTCGGCAAGGGAGAAGGTGAGAGAGGATATGCACGCGAAGCCTTCACCTGTCATCTGTCATCAACTTCAAATCTTTCAGTACTCGCACGAGGAGAACCTCGCACGGAACCGCCGCATCAACAATAGGGTAGCGATGGTTACAATAACAGCTTGGATTTGGACTAGCTAGCTCCAAGGTTGCGAGGGAACTGTTGCGAAAGGTTCGGCTGCCTTATTTCGCCTGCGTTGAAGCAAACGACACGACGGCCGAAGCTTCTCATTCCGACAAGGAGGAGCCTCTTGTCCCGCCGCTGCCGCAGCAGGCCTTGCTCTCCCCTTCCTTAGATAGATCTACTATATAGGTGCATACATGCATATAGATGGAGCAAGGTAGGCACTTATGGGTAGGTACTGTAGTGGATGATGGTTGGTAGGTAGGTAGGTCTGTCGGCAGGTAGGCAGGCAAGCAGGTAGGCGGGTAGGGAGGTCGGCAGGTAAGTAAAGGTCGGCGGATCGGTAGAAGCAGGTCGGTCGGCCGGTCGGTGGGTGGGCGGACGGGCGGATGGGTGGATGGATGGATAGATGGATAGATGGATATGGATAGATGGATAGATGGATAGATGGATAGATGGATAGATGGATAAATACTAGATAAGTAGGTAGGTAGGTAGGTAGATAGATAGATACGAGGATAGACGATAGATGATGGAAGACGGAGCAAAGAACCCTTGGGCGGCTGTCAAAATTAGGGTCCCTTTTTGGGCACCCTAAATATTAAGTGCCGTACTATATTAAGGACCCAAAAAAGGACCCTAATTTTGACAACCACCCCCTTACAGTTCCAGAGCGATCTTCGCTAGGACCGTGATCAGTGCCTCAGCCCTACGCCATGCCACAACTTCAGCTGACCCTCGTTACCCCCCCCCCGCAACAATTAAGCTCTGAACTCTGAAGGTCCCAAGGTGCCCAGGCCGTGCCAAGTTTCACTGCTGCCCACTGTGTGGTCGCTGGAGCGTACACCACCACCTGCTCACCTGAAGCAACTGCAGCTTCCACATCACGTCACTCAAACGCGTGAGAAGTGTATGTTACATAATATGTGCGTTGCTTCTTATTTGCTTCCGGTTTATATCCACACATACACACACACACGCACACACTCGAACACCCAGGCATCCCTGGTAGGCTGTTCTCATCAGTGATTTCAACTCAGCGGTGAATTCCGAACTCAGCTGAGACATCAATACAAAATGTTGC
This sequence comes from Symbiodinium sp. clade A Y106, assembly GCA_003297005.1. Classification (NCBI taxonomy): domain Eukaryota; class Dinophyceae; order Suessiales; family Symbiodiniaceae; genus Symbiodinium; species Symbiodinium sp. clade A. Next base: position 61,007 of record BGNK01001542.1, read on the forward strand.
AAGGAGGCCTTCAATGGTCTGGACTTCCTTGTTGTCCTTTAATAGTGAAATACGCCAAGCATCACCTTGATCCTTATGCCTGTGCACACACTCGGAATCGCACTCGGAATCATCAATGTACAGCGACGATGCCAGTATGAAACCAATGTACGGCTTGCACGATGGAGTATGTCACAAACGTTCTGCAGGTACACGAGTCAGCGTCCTGACTCGCATCACAGATGAAATGCTGGCGTCTTCGTTGGTGCCAGTCCAGCATGCATCCCTGGCACCCCCTGCACTCTCGAAAGTCGACATGTCTATGTTCTGGAAACTGTAAGAGTGCCCGTTGCAGTTTGGGTTCCCCACACACAAGAACCTCGTCGAGGAATGAAATGCTGAAGATCCAATGAACCTGTAGCATCAATCTTCTGGGCTACCTGCTGGCTGACGGGCATGCACGATATTTTTGCTGCGTTGCTGCTGACGAGCGCAAAGAGTGCGGTCTTAGTCTCCATGAAACCAGCAGAGATGCTGTTGATGCCACTGGTGGTAAGTCTCGTGCCTCATAGGTGTAGGATACATGTTGGCATTTCTGTACCGGGTTGATCTGGCTTGCTTCCTCGCATCCGCTGCAGTTGGTGCCACACTTGACGCCTCCAAACATGTATCTGGCAGCCATTCGGATCCTTCTGACAACGTACTCTGCGAGTTCCATTAGCTCTGTGACGCTGAGTTGGTTCACGATGTGGTACATGTCGTTGAGCTGGTCGTTGGGGACGTCGCGGGCTGCTGTTGGGCTGTCTTCCCAATTTCGGCGTCCACGGCTCATGTTATGACTGCTGATAGAAACACTATTGGTCACAAAAACTTTTTGCTTGAGACACAATGCTGCAACGGTCGCGTCTGTGGGTGGCGATGGGCTGTGTTCACGAAGCCGAAGACTTTTTGTAGATACGCTCCGGTAGGTGTGGCTGTCACCGGTACTCCCCTATGACGAGCGCTGAGGCTTCCTTGACGGACCATTGAACGTTGGTCCAGAGTTGAAGCCCGGCTCGGCGGAGAGTGTTGCGAACTGGCCATGGACAAAGCTCGTGATTCCTCGGCAACTTTGGTCTGCGACGTCGTAGACTGTGTACTTGATCAGTTGGATAGTGTAGTGCTCGTAAGAGATTTGTGTCTCGTATGACCCCCAGCACATTGCGTCGTATCTGAATGTTGACGAGGAGGAGGCTGTGGACCACTTGTGGCGTGATCAGCTGCTCGACGAGAGCGCGATGCGGTCGATGATCTCGATCGACCACTGTGTGATAGGCTTGTCCACGCTCCATGGATATAGCTTCAAAGGCGCTGCAAACGATGTGGTTGTCAATGTCTGCAGTTTGCGTGCTTCCGTCTGCGTCCCTGTCTGTGCGCACCACAACAAGCCGTAGTCGAACTTCATGATGGTACTTGAAGATCATCTGGCGTAGGGCTTTGTTGTTGAGGGCTTCTTCAGCAAGGTGGTGGTCTATTTCTTCCTCCGGATCATAGTCTGCAGTTGCTGAACTTGATGCCGTGGTGGGTTCCATCGCCATTGCGTTACGGGTTGTTGCTAACTGATTACTTAGTCAGCTTAAGCCATAACACGAAAAGGGAAAAAATGACGCAGCTTGCTGGCGCATGATGCTGGAGCTCCTGTTTTAGAAGTGATGGTGAAACTGGCTGTCGTGCGCACTAAGAGGACTGGCTGCAGCGTGGATGTAGATGTCACCGGAGATAAGTCACATAGTCTTCGCCGGTTCTGCTCCAACAAGAACGCTTGTAGTACTGGCACTTTGCCTGTGATCTCTCTGATGCGGTAGGTGAGGATTTGCCTGGCTTGTAGAGCTGTGTCGTGTATGCATAAGGTCAGATGTATTTGCATCGGTTGTTCCTTTGTAACTCTGTCAGGAGGAATATGGACGTCCATGCGGAACACTTGCGAGCACGATGATTCCCAAGGAAGTCCAGCTTCTCCGGCTGTCCGCTTTGTCATGGCAAATGGTGTATTCGTGCTTTAAGGGGCATCCTAGCTGAAAAGGCAACGGAAATTAAACGAACAAACAAAAGCTATGGCTCATTCATGTCATTGATGGTGAGGTTTCGGACACATGTCTTTTCTTGTACTCTCGCTTCAACGTCAGCCATGTGGACTTGTCACCCTTGTAGTACATGTCTGGCATGTAGCTTGAAGAACTGATGCCCACGAAAAGGGGTGGTGCCGCCATTCATGCATCCGTGGGCTGAAGAGGAAGTGCTTGACGTCGGTTGGCGTGAACTGATCATCTCTGTCTACAGGTCGTCCAATTTGTCGGTGGCGCTGTGGAATGTTGACCCAAAACTTCGTGCCCATGCCTTCCATGTCCAATGCGTTCTTGCACTTGCGCCACATGGCTTTGTTTGTGAGTGCAAGATTCGGAAGTATAGCGGCGTCATAGGCGATCTCGAAGATGCCGTGAGCAAGGAGGTAAGGGGTCTGTATCACGAGATCACACGCACGACCGTGAAGCTGTACGATGGAGTCCGCTTGAGCGACAATGACATGGCGGCATTGTGGTCACGGTTGGTGACGCCAGCGTCGTGGTTTTGCGTGTTCTTCCGCAGGTCGGTATCCCAAATGTGAACATTCTGGAGCATGGTCAGGACCTCGTTAATAGGTAGATCCTGTGCCCGGAGACTGGCTGGAAGCTGCCCTCGGGGGTTTCCACGGAGGCGGCGGCTCTGTCTGGATGGCTCCATGTGTGCTCTGCGGTGCAAGGACTTACATTAACAAGACCGACAAAGCGGAACCTAAAAATTCGGAGGAAGGTTCAAGTCGCTGCATGGTGGTTGCAGATGGTCTTGTAGTCTTTTTCTTCACGTGCAAGCGTTGCTCGCTTTTCTCATCTTCTGATGAGATGTCGCAAATTAAAACCAAGTGCTCTAAGGGACATCTTTGGAGTTCTCGTCTGCTGTGCGTGGTATACGCTGAGAGGACGATGCGGCCTGACTTCCAAGGGCAGGTGCCGTGCTGGGTGAAGGGGCTAAACTCGATGCCTGGTAGCTTGACCACATGTTTGCATCCTCTGTGCTGACCTCCTGGTGACAGATCTGGTCCTTGTTCTTCTTCGATCCGTATTTGTCCTTGTCTGAACTTGGTGACTGGTATGAGGATATTGAGGGTTTCTTGCATGTTGTACTTGTCCCTGTGGGTCCTCATGTGTACGTTGCAAAGCATGGACGCGGCCGTAAATGGCGTGTGGGTACAGGCTCTGACCATGTGCGCCAGTAAGGCTGTTGACCAGGGGAACTTCGTGGTGTTGGTCCTGACTCCAACAGTGCCGGCGTGGTAGAATGCGCCCACCGTAAATGCTCTGGTAACAAGGCCCTTGCACGATAGTGCTGAAGCACGGAGGTAGTCAGAGTCGAGCTGCCGCGACATCCAGGGAAAGATGCCCATCTCTATGTATTGCTCTCTTGGACTCTTGTTCAACAGGGTGGTCAACGGCCAGACTGATATTGGGTGGCAGGGTGTCTAGCGGAATCCCATGCGGAAGCCTGACTTGGAGGTCCTCCATCTCTGAGTCTGTGTCAATGTCGGTGAGGATGGGATCATCTGCTGTTGCATGGTGCCATGCTTCTACGCTTAGAGCACTAAGCCAAAACCGAGCAAACACACGAAAAAGAAGCAATCGAACAACCTAAAAAGCACTTGCCTCTGGCACAATTAATTTTGTCAGGTGTTGCGCTTGCGGTCTTCGAAGCCAAGGGTGCAGTACAGGTTGCCCAAGTCCGATTTCTGCAGGGTATGCTATGGACCTAATAAGGTGTTTTCTGCTGTGATACCCACTGAGTCGAAGTCGCATAGAACCGGCCGACTGCTGTATCTCCATGCTTCCGGACGCAAGTTGTAGGTGACTTGGCGGTTGTTTGCATTGATGTTGAAGCCCAGGAAATCGTCGCAGTTTTCGTCTTCGAGTTGTACCGGTTTCTTGTAGAAGTGCGGGTGTGTTGTTTTGCATGTCATCCTTGATGTCCTGGACGCTTTTGTCGAGAATGCGGAAGGTCTTGGAATCCATCCAGGTGTTGTACGCCGCCTGATTGTAAATGTTGGGACAATAAATCATAAGATGGGCGTTGGCGTGATCTTCGTTGTGGATGATGTAATTCTTCGGAATCATGGAGATGATGTGCTTGACCAGCCTGTGTGTCAAGTTGTTGTCGATGTAGTTGCCATTCTTTGTCGAAGAACTGCTCAAACTCATCCAAAATGCGCTGATCAAGAGGAAATTAGTGGCGCTTGATCCACGCCTGGAACTGATCCGAGTGCTGCTGCTTGAGTTTGTGCTTGGAAGGGAAGAAAGCGTTGCCGGCTCCGACGTTGTTGAATATGTCATGAGACTTCGGCAGGTTGAGGGTTTCTAAGCCGGTGGCGACATGGCCTTGGTGTAGTTGTACTCGGGGATGCTTTTTTGCAAACTCCTGGCGTTGACATGTCTGGACTTTCCAATCTCGGCCGAGGTCGGTGATGGTCCGCTTGTGGTTCCACAGTGCCTTGCTAAGCGCTTGGTGGACAGTCTTGGTGGGTAGATGATACGGTACAAGAACATGTCGATGTTGACGAATGAGATTGGCAAGGAAGTTCTGCACGTTGGTCTTGAATTGTGAGTGGGCAAGGAAGGGCAGTTTGAGGGGCTTGTTAAACCTGGGCACTGAGGCATTCCTNAGTTCTGCACGTTGGTCTTGAATTGTGAGTGGGCAAGGAAGGGCAGTTTGAGGGGCTTGTTAAACCTGGGCACTGAGGCATTCCTGAACTTAAGCACAAGTTTTAGTCTGGCCCGAGCTATTGATATCCACGGTTGCTCCATGTGGTTGGCGAGCCGGTACAGCAAGGTGACTGTCTCGTTGTCGTGCTTTCCACTTCTGAGCTCACGAGATGCGTCGTACTCCTGCTTGGTGTCGCTAGAGATGGCGTAGAGCAGCTTCCAAAATTGTGCTTGCTTGGGCAGAACATTGAGAAGGGGCCTGCTTTGTCCCTGGATACGTCGACGGTAGCTTCTTGAATAGTTGCCTGGCCAGTGTGTCCGGTGGGCGTTGTGCGTGAGGCTGTTGTCGTTTGGGAACGAGACCATGAGCCTTCTTGACGACCTCCTTTGTAACAAAGGGGTAGTTCAGCTTGGGCTGCCATCGTACAATGTTCTTCAGCCCAGGCGTCAATATACTCCTGATGTTGCGAAAGGAGCACGGTGCTAAAGTGCTCGTAATTCTGAGAGTCGTTCCAGTACCGAATGGCAGTTTCTGTCTTCGGAAGTTTTAGTTGCTGTACCTAGAAGCCACATCAGAATTTCCTTATTAATAGCGGGCGCAAACAGAAGCAAAAACTGTGCCCATTCTACCACTAGTTGTAGCTGCTGGAAGATTTGTAGGCTGTCTCGATGGGGTAGTCGATCTCTAAGGATTTCTGATCGGATTTCTTGTACGTGTCATACAGCCAGGAAGGTCACGGCAGAGACTAACTGCTGCAGAGTCTTGGGTGTGGCTGCCGAGGTTGTAATCAGCGAGATCGGCAATCCCCATCTCGTAGCCATTTCCTGGAGTTGGGCTTTGGCGAACTTGCCTTCCTGTACAGCGACGATGCCAGTATTTCACAAACGTTCTGCAAGTACACGAGTCAGCGTCCTGATTCGCATCACTGATGCAATGCTGGCGTCTTCGTTGGTGCCAGTCCAGCATGCATCCCTGGCACCCCCTGCACTTTCGAATGTCGACATGTCTATGTCTGGAAACTGTAAGAGTGCCCGTTGTAGTTTGGGTTCCCCACACACACACACACCCCACGACCACCACCACCAACAACAACAGCAAAACAACACCAACACACACACACACAACTGCACTTTCTAGAGCCAGTTGGAGCACGGGGCGAGGCAAGTGGCATCTGACAGATTCACGGCTGTGAGAAGCAGTCTGCACTCTGCTATACGACGGAATGACTCGTCTCAAAGTTCATACAGACCGCTGGTGTTTTCCTCCTTTCTTGAGGCGTCTCAATACTTCTATAATCCTCATTAGCAGAGTGGATTTTTTTTATCAGGGGTATACACTGTTCTCACAAGCATACCGTGATTGGAGGGGCTTCGTGATATCTGCACAGGGTCGCGTCAGCTCGTGTTTGAGGATGCTGGGGTTCAACATGTTTCACTTGTCCATGTAACTGCCTGTTGGTGAAGTCATTGGAGCTCAGATGGCTCCTCGAAGGCAATAGCAAGTGCTGACACAGACAGGGAAGTATCCAGGGTTCTGGCTGAAGTCCAGACCCAGCCCAGAATCGATAAAAAATATTGTAGTATATTATTATTGTGTTTTATATAGTCTATATTGTAGCATAATATTACAGTATATCTTAAGATCCTCATTCGACTGGGTCCTGCAAGCCGTAAAAGCTCACGAAAGCATGGTCTTAAACTGTGTAGAAACTCACTGCACCACTTTCGGCTGGAACTTTCTGCTGGGCACAAACCTGGTGTTCAATAAATCTCACTACGAAGTGATGACATCGACGTCCGAATTCATCACGTTCTCCGAGTACAGGGGTACGATTTCTAGAAAGAAGCCCCTAGCCCGAAAGCTCCCTCCTCGGCCCCCCTTCCGCCTGCTTCGGGCTGCAGGGGGCACTCCGCAGCCTGGAAAGCCCTCATGGAGAGCTGGTGGGTCACAGCAGCCTCGATGCAGACCGGAACCAGGAACTGCCCTGTAACCTCTGGCGGAACGACAGAGAAAAGCCCTGAAACCCCAGAATATCAGACTAGACGATGCCTCGAGGAAACCGCGAGTCAGCGTGCGCGAACAGAGCAGCAGCGCTGGCCCTTCGCCGTCCAACGAAGCCAAAGTGGGGCTGGGGAGGCTTGTGACCTCACTGCAGAGTCGATCAGGCAGCTGCGGAGCGGTGTACAATGGAGGATGTTATCCTTGCACACATGTGTGCCTGCATAGGTTTTCATTGCAACACAGGGCCTGCCGAGTCGACTAAGGCAAATGCAAGTGGCTGCATCATGCGCCTCAGGAACTGCGTCATCGGCTCCTTCAGGAGCAGAATGCCTGCGATTCTGGCACTGCCACAGCATTGATGGCTCAATGCAAGGTCCTTTTCCCAGACATTGCGATATCGAGCAACTCCATCTCCCCGCCTGCAACAAACGTACCCAAAGCCCCATCTCACTCTGCACGAGTTGCCCGCGTCGATTCTGTGCGACTTCCAATCATTCCCAATCCAGCTAGTCCACCTGTATCTTACCGGCTGTCGTCGACCGCACACTCGTGCCCATGGCCTGTAGGGCAAACGCCGGCCCTGCTTCAGCAGCGTCTCATGTGGTATCCACACCAGCTGACCGCTGGGGCCTTCCACCTCGATAGCTTAAGAGCAAGAGCTTTGGAATGCTTTGGATACGGCTCAGGACTTCGACATCCGGCACCTGAACGGTCATGTCCTTGCTGTCCGTGGCTTTCACCGTGACTTGCACTCCAGCCAGTGCGCGACGCGCACCGTCGCGCTCCTGCCGAGCACAGAGAGCAGGAAGACCTGATGGATTCTTCAAGCTCACCTGTCCTTACCAATCTCCGCTAGGCGGCTGGAGCGCAGAATGAAATCAACGTCAGTGTCTACGACCTTACACCGCTATGGCCGCAGCAGACGCGGCTCATCATCCTACGTAACATTGCCGGCTCCCCTTCAAGCTCCGAGATCACGACGAAAACTTGATCCACCAACTCCTCTAAAGGAGCGCTTTGTCTCCAGAAGAGGAAGCCAGGGAAGCCTTTCAAGTTGAATTCGTTCTGAATGCTGCCCTTGCCGTGGGTGCAGTCTGCGTGCGCAAAGATTACCTGATGCTCGGTCGTGCCAACTTGCCTAGACAGAAACAGTAGCATGTACGGCAGCTTCGCTCGAGAGACAAGTCGCCCCTTCTGACCGGAAGTCCTCCGCAACGCGGTCAAGCTCCGGTAAAGCTTTTCGGCAATGTGGGCAGTTGGCATCATGCAGAAGGAGTGCGACATTGGCGTCCTGCCGCTTAGTGGCAAGAAAGTCCTCGGGAGCACAAGTCAACCTCCTCTGTACCTATCTTTCTACTTGCAGAATTAAATCCAGCAAACACCTAGTCATTACATACGTAAAACGATGTGCATATATGCATGTGCATGCATGCAGACACAAATACACAGGCAGAAACACAAACATACATCATGCAAGCAAGCATGCATACATACATACCTACGTACATGCATGCATGCGTGCATATGTACGCTTGCACATATACATGCATACATATACCTACCCACCTACCTACGTACCCACGCACCTACGTACCGACGTACCCGCATACCTGCGTACCTGCATACGCGCGCACTTTAAACACACACACACACACACTTACGTTTGAGCACTCGCCCTCGACAGCGTCAGGCGAGGTTTTTCCCTTGCTGTCAGGCGAGGTTTAGTTTCGGGGAGACGAGCACTTACTTACTTGGTTGCTTGCTTGCTTGCTTGCCTGCCTGCGTGCTTCATTGTTTCCTTACGTACTTATTTACTTTCCCACCGAGAAGTACCTACCCATCTAACTACTTACCAAATAATTACCTACCCACCTAAGCTAGCCAAACCTCAACTCACCCACCTGCGGACCGAACTACCTACCGACCTACCGACCCACCGATATACCGACATTACCAACACTTGGAGGGAGGGGAAGGAAGGTGGGGCGACGAATACGGGCGCAAACATATACGTACACTCACACACACATACACACACACACACACATATTAGCATATGTGTGTGTGTGTGCATGTGTGTATGTGTGTATATATATATGTCTATGTGAGGATATGTGTATATGCCTATGTATGTACATCTGTGTGTGTGCTCCAATACAGCCAATGCGCCCGCTTAATTTGACCGGTGGGAACAGACGAGTAATAGTGGAGGAATGCAGCTCACTCTCATCATCGCAATTCGCAAGCAAGACGAACGCTGAGCACACTGCAGCAGCGATACCAAAGAATAAACCACGTAAAGCTCGAAACTACTTTGCCGCTGTATAAGCCCAAAACCCCAGACACTTTAAGCCTTGAAACCCGCAACCCGATTTAAATCTGACATACATGCAGTCTTGTACTACAGCATGGAAACAGCAACAAGCAGGAGCAGCGATAACAGGAGATCCCAATCCTACAGATCCCGACAGAAAGTGTAAAGCCCTGCAAAATCCGTGTAGAACCCCTTTAAAAGCCAATGAAGCTTTTTTTAAGGGCCCAGTCTCCAAGATGGCCTTGGGAGTGCCCTCGATCTTTGCAAGGCGTGTGCTCTCCCGAGCCTGGTTGTAGAGCTCGCGCTCCTCACAATCTTGCTGCTTACTGCTCGCGGCACTCATTGTTCTCAGCATGTGTGTGAATATACCTATACGTACATACATACATGTATGAAATAAGCAAGTTACTTATTAACTACCGTGGTCGGTATTCAGATTCTGTGCGTTTTGCTGTTGCGACTGCTGCACTGTTGCTGCGACTTTCACTCAGTGTGGCCATTAGTTGTGTGTAACAATCCAAGCGAGGTTGAGGCATGGATCGAAAGCTAGTGTCACCCTGGCCGGATTGTATGAGGAAGTGCACGCCCGAGGTGAGCTGCAACTGAATCTCTCAGTACACTAAGTACACTGCCAATGCGGCCCCAAATGTGAGGCCTGCTAGTATGGAGGTTCAGAGGGCAATTCTGGGTTCAAGCAAGGTGCCATCACGTCTTGGACCCTTTCTTAACAGGGGGGATGGCCCGAGCCTTCCACCTTTGGAGCCTGCGCGCGAAATCCCAAACATAGGGTTTAATAATACCTATACTATTTTGGGGGTTCGTTATTATTATAGTATGATGGGCCCCAAACCAACCAAAGCGGCGGGGTTTGTTCTAAACTGAGCCGCCCGTAGTTAGTAGACAGCCTGCATGGCTAGGATCTCCAGCACCGTTTCATGATCGCAGGCATTGAGGCCGTGCTTCTACTACCAGTGTTGGAACATGGACACTGCCGCCGGGCATCGAGGTCAGCGAAAGCAATGGAAACGACCAGGTACAGATCCAGGAAGATCCGTAACAAGTGCTGCATGGAGCTGTAAGTACTGTACTGTAATGTAGCATGTAGCGTAGTGTGATGTCAGGCAGCCTGTGCTTGCAGTGGACCTGTGGCTGTTTCTGGTTGTGGTCGGATATTTTCCGACATCCCGTACCAAGGCTTTCGGGTCAATCTGGAGCACTGAACAGCGGCGGAAACAGACTAGCCTCGCCCACATATTGTGACACTGTAACCAGGCATTACATGGTCACGCGCTCCGTCCCCCCTTTTCCCTTCCCCCACATGGTGCAGGATGCCTCCCCCCCCCTCCCCCTGTCAGGTGGGTGGTGGGGCGTGGGATCCCTCTTCCCCCCGTTGGGGTGGTTGTGGGGTTTGGTAGTTAGGGTTCTATTTACCTTAGGCTGAGTTTTTTCCCTCCTACCTCGCAAGGGCAGAGCCCGCTTAGGCTGAGTTTGGGGTTTAGCGGTAAAGTATCAGGCCTCAAGTCGACAAGAGCTTAGGGAGGGTTTGGGGTGTAGGTTCGTTAGGGTTGACGGTTTATGTTCTGTTTTAGGCTTAGACCCTGCATTTAGGCGGGGTTTACGGTTGGGCGTAGGGTCTGAAGTACAGGTTAGGGCTCATAAAAACATGCAGTAAAAAGCAGGAGCATGCGCTACGTTATGGGGTTTATGGTTTGCATAGTCACCCCAGCCAGCCCGCCCCCCCCCGCCCACCCCAAACCCTGCCAGACCATAACACCATTGGAGGGGAGGGGCCGGGAACGCCAAACGCCTGACCATACATACTCTGCATACTGCATAATTAAGAATTCATAATAAACCTCATTTCAGGAACGGTGAAATTGAGCCCCATCCGAAGCTTCAACAGACTCATACATACTCTGAAGAAACGTCGCCTCGCCGTGGGCTTGGCCCACGCAGGGAAGTGGAGCGCCGCGTGGCCTGAAGGTAGGTTTGTTCCCCACCCTCAAACTGGTGCAACTCGGCAAGTGCATCTGCTCCAGAAGGAACAGTCAGGTAGGCGTTGCATGCGAGTGGAGCAATTAGTCTGCAGTGCACTTGGTCTGACATCTCCCTCTGCTGTTGTGCTGCTTGCTTGTTTGTCTCTGTTGCCTTGATGTCTCTTGTAATTTTTGGCCTCCTGCATGGCCGCATCACAAAGCAGGGTATTTGTCTCTTGCAATGGCCTGGGTGCTCTGCTCCTTCCTTGATTCTCAGGGCAAAATGCGACTACTTCGGTCTGCCCTCCGTCGCCCCCTCCCCGTGGCAGCGACCCATGGCCCATGCCGCTCCACCAGAGTGATCCCAGTCACCCTTGCCATGCCTTGCCATGCCTTGCCATGCCTAAGTGCGTTTGAAGCAAAATTCCACCTCCGGCTAGCGTATGCATCGAGACGTGACTAGCCGGAGGGCTTTTTACATCACCGCTCATAGTGCACACACGCATGATTTGCATCTTACACTCACTTCTCAACTCCAAACCTGCGGAGAGAAAGAAAAAGAGGCCGCAGAAATACAACGAAAGACCCCGAGATAGTGGCAACAGCGTGGAAGGAGAGGAGCGCGACGGGAGGGAACCGATGCAGAGGCTTCCTGATGTCGGCTTTAATCAGAAGCTACGACACTTTTTCCACGCAAGTGCTCGCGCAGTCTCACACAAGCACGTCATGTTCTGCGCAAGGGGACCGAGACATAGGCGGCATCCTGAGATAGATTCACAGAGCCAGCTCTACATCCAAAAACTTGGAATATAGTATTTAGATTCAATGGCTAGATTCAATGGCTCCAACGCTTACCCTCACGGCCATGAACATCTGCAGCTCGGGATCCCAGGATGCATGCGTCACCCAAGACGACTTCGCTTGGCCCACAGCGGCAAAGGCTCTGCATGGACCCCGAGGTGGTGGAAGGCCCAAAGGAGCCAAGGCCTCAAAAGCATACTCAAAGGGTTGAGGAATTTGTTACTATAAGGTCTGCTAAAAGAGGCCTGAAGCAGCGCGGGATCGGATCCGAAGACCGCCAACATCAGCGGCGTGCCTGCAACCCAAGAGTAGCTTGACCCTGCAGGAAATGAATGCTTTGTAGTATAGCGCCTTAATAATTGCCTATACTATTTCGGAGGTTCCTTATTATGGTTATAGTAAGTATAATGGGCCCCAAAACCCTATTCCACTGATTAAAACCCCTATATTAAATCTCGTCTGCTCCGCCCAGGCGCCTGGTGCCAAGGTTTCTGCCCAAGCGGCCACCACCGTTGGCTCTGCCTCGACCCTGTCCTCGCCGGCAACCTTCGCGAAGACGCCTGGACGCAGCTGGAAAACCACTTTTGGGGGCTTTTCTGCGTATAAACCTGAACCCTGCACAGATGCATCAGACCCAAAAAGCTGAACCTTGAGCCTCCCCCGGATCACACAACCGCTTTCTGTACATGATGATCGAAGGGAACTTGGGATTCGAGCTGATGCCGAGGTTTCTGGGTTTAGACTCCGACGACCCAGAGCATCAGCAGCCACGAACCGACAGCGGGCAACTACCACCCGCATCAAACAGAAGATGAAGATAGTGTAACTTTTTGTCGCAGGCTGCGGATGGCCGTGGTGTGCAGGAGAGGAGAACTAGCGTCTTGCAGAACGCAATGCGCCAGTTCCTGAGCTGCGCTGGCAACTAAAGCTTCGAATACCTAGCCGACTCCCCCAAGCCCCGGAGAGTTCGGTGGAACCTCTGCCGAAAGTCGTAGAAACACGGCTTCAAAACCTTTGGGACCTCTTGGGCTGTACAGCGGGTCAGAAAATTGATAGAGTCGATGAAGATCACCTGCAACTACGACTTTTTGGTCCGCGTTGCAAGTTGGCCCAATCCAGAAACTACTGCACAGGATCTTCCGTTCTGGACGGAGAGACGAATTACATTGTCAGGTACTGTCAGTTTTACACCCCGAAATGCCAGCTTTCAGTGCGCCTGACCTGTCCCGGGGCAACCTTAAATAGCCCCGCCACTAATGAATTCCGACCGTCGGCATGCACAAACCGTGGCCGGCGCAGAGCTCTCAAACAGCCGCGAGCTTGGCAGGGATCTCCGCGTACTCGGCGATGATCTCCCGAAGGCGATCGCCGGTCATGGTCTCCTTCTCCTGGGTTCTTGCTGAGGAATTTCGTTTAAGTTACCATAATTGGGATCTATAGTAAATAATAATATGGTTGTAAATAATGATATGGTTGCCTTATTGTGGTAACCGAAAATTGGTCACCCGGTCTCTTTCAGCTCGTCAGCAATGCGATCTAGGCACGCACGGTTGGTCATCAGGATGTTCAGTGCGTTGAGGTAGCAATCATCCGAGATGTTTTTGATGGCCTGGTCGATCTTCTCGCTGAGCTCCTCCGAGTACTCGGGGCCGGCCCTCGAGGCCTGCGATGACCCGGTCGGTGGCGTCGTTGATCTCATCCATGCTGATGGCCTTCTTGTTGCGCCGTGCTGCAAAGATAGCTCTCGTTCATCAGATTCTCCAGGTCAGCACCAGAGAAGCCGGCGGTACGCTTGGCGATGTCCATAAGCGTGTTCTTGACGTGGACCTCCAGAATCTGAGCACGGCCCCTGACATCCGGGAGACCCACCTGCACACGGCGATCGAAACGGCCAGGGCGCAACAAAGCGTTGTCCAGGACGTCCGACCTGTTGGTGGCCGCGACCGCGATCACACCGCTGTTGCCCTCGAAGCCGTCCATCTCTGCGAGGATCCGATTCAGCGTCTGCTCACGCTCGTCGTTGCCGCCACCCATGCCGGCCCCGCGCTGGCGACCAATTGCATCGATCTCATCGATGAACACGATGCAAGGAGCCTTCTCCTTGGCCTCTCTCTCTCACACACTCCTTGGCCTGCTTGAAGATATCTCGCACACGCGAGGCACCCACACCGACGAAAAGCTCGATAAACTCCGAGGCGGAAGACTGAATGAAGGGCACGCCGGACTCGCCTGCCAGTGCCTTGGCCATCAGTGTCTTGCCCGTGCCGGGGGGGCAGCACCCCGCGAGGGATCTTCGCGCCGACCTTCACGAACCTTTCGGGTGCCTTCAAGAAGTCCACAATCTCCATGAGCTCTTCCTTTGCCTCGTCGATGCCAGCCACGTCTTCGAACTTCACGCGGCCAGTTTCAGGCGTGATCATGATCTTAGCCTGTCCTTGGTTGCCTTAACCTGGGATGCCACCGCCACCGGGGGCACGAGAGCGGAGGAACAGCAGGCCCGCGATCAGCAGCAGCGGGAGGGCGACATCACCCAGGACATTGAACAAAGGATTTGGCTTCTCCGGCTGATGGACCTCAATCGAGATACCCTTGCCTGTCAGCTTCTCGATAAGGCCTGTGGTGGCACCTGGAAGACCGCAAACAAGCTGGCCACCCCCTGACACGGTGGCGACGGCCGTGCGACCAAGGTCGTAGAAGTCCACGCGCTTCAGAGAACCCTCATCCGCGAGCGAACTCGAGGAGACGCGAGTAGGTCGCACGCCCCGTGACGCGGGCGAAGCCCCCGCCGCCCGGCTGTTGCATCTGCATCGGTGGGGTGCCCATGGACTGCAGTGCCGGCACATCGTCAGCCTTGGCCACCAACGGTGCCGAGGTGGCAGCGAGAGCCGCCAAAACCTGCGCACCAGCATGCTTCACAACGGTGTCGGGCAGCGCAACGCCGGTGGAGACCTCGCTGGCCATGTCCTTCACGCGGCGCAGGACCTCCTCGCTGGTGGACTCCCGGCTCTCAGCCTCAGGCGTTGCCAGCCCAAGCCGAGCAACAGCGCTGCGAGCAGCCTTGCCACCCTGTGGCGAAACACGCGTAGAGCCGCAGAAGCCGCGACCAGGGCAGTCGGCACAAGCGAACCTGAAGTGCATTGTCCGTTCACAAGCATGCACCAAAGTCAATCAAAGAAAACAATTCGGCTCACTGCAGTGTACTGCAGTGTTCAATGACACATCACTGACATCGCAGCTCCTGGAGTGCCGAGGAACATCATCGGCTTGTCCGGATGCAGGCACTGGGTCTTGCGAGGCATAGAGGCCTCGGCTGTTGTCTCGAACACCTCACCCGTGTAGGCGGCTACTGCCATCTTCGTGTTGCCCATGACGAGCTTTCCTGCGGCAGCTGCTCTGTTGATCAACTTCATCAGCTGCTCGCTGGAGACCTTCTCTTCCTCCATGAGCTGCTTGGCAAGCTCATCCAGGAGATACATATTGTCGCGCAGGAGCTTCATGCCGCGCTCATACTGCTCATCCATCATGCGCTTCACCTCGGCACCTTCTGTTTCAGTGCCTGAGACATGGGAGCTGCACCCTGGTCCATAAAGCCCAGGAAAGGGCCAGCGCCCTGCTGTCCGAGGCCGAGGAGCCGCTGGCCAATCTCTTCTGACATGCCCAGCAACATCACCATCTGCTTCGCCACCTGAGTGGCATGGAAGCCTCAGAAAGGAAGGTAAGAGAGGGTAATCGGAGGTAACCTGTCGGTCCAAGCTCCCCTCGCATGCTGGTCCGTGTCGGCACTACGTCTGAGACGTTTTTGGAAACGTCGGACAGGCGAAGTAGATACCAGTGCAGTGGCTTGTCAGTTTTGGGGGCTCCACTAAATCCTTCCTCGGTGAATAGTTGACAGCATCCGCGGCCACGGCCGGCTGCAGGCTGACGCTGTAAGTCAAAAGAAGCGATGCGGCAGCGCCGGCCGCCCAGCGAAGCTGCTTCTCGGCACCAGCCCGCAGCGACTCGCCGGCATCTGCAACCTTCACGAAGGCCCTGACAGCTGGGGCTGAAAGCACCGCACCTCGGCGGAGCTCGCCAGCAGCAAAAGCTTGAAGCCGCTGCACGAGGACAGCCACCTGCTGTGGCTCGGGCTGTCGAAGAAGCTGCTCAGCCAAGGCCACGAGCTCTGGAAGGCATCCCGCGGGACCCTGCCGATCGTCTTCGGTGGAGCGTGCAGCCACTGTGGATTTGCGCTTGGCCGGCCCGCGCTTGGCTGTACGGCGTGAGCCCAAAGCAACGACTGCGCCCATGCTATCCCATGCTCATGGCGCTGGCACCTGCTGCTGTGTTCAGGTTCCTGGCCTCGTCACCAGCCGAAGCTGTGCTGGCGACCTGGTGCGTCTGCAGCTGCATCTGACGAGGGACATCCTGTCCGGGAACAAGGAAGCTGGGGGCTGCCACTAGGGCAGCAGCCACAGCGCCACCTACCGCCACACAGCCTTTTGACCGGGGGGCCATCTTGCTGACAACCGCCATGTCGTGCGATGCCTTGGAGGAACGGTTAACTGGTCTCGCTGCGCGTGCTGGCGAAATTTATCTTGAGCCAAAGCTTCGAGTAACTCCGATGCCCTGACAAACAGATTTCCCTGCCAGTCTCTTTGTGCCAACTTGCAACAGAATTTGTGTCCGATGCAGGAGCCTGAGGCATTCTCTGGACAAGCGCACAGAGTCGCCACGCCATCCTCTGCTCGAACGTTCATAGACAAAAGGCCACCACAACCAACCCAGAACCCAATGTGTCGACAGTCATGGTGAAGGCTGTCAAATGCCTCGACACCTAGATACGACACGGAAGCATTCTCTTTTACTAGCTGTCCCCCAAAGCAAATCTTGGAATCTGATCTTCCGGCCATCTGATCTGGCTTCAGAGACGAACGTGTATGCTCGTGTGTTACATCCATCGCACTCTGACACGGATCGTCCACTCCTCGAGAAACGTCACAAAGATCGCGGCATCTGCAGCACTGCACAACACCTCATTCGTGCAAAATGCCAGAGGCAACGGTATCAACCCTCTGAATACGGAATACTCCTGATACTACATCTTATATTTCATTGTGCTGGCTCACTTCAATACATCTGCAATCTGACAGCCTTTCATGCATTAGTGCGTTTCAGCGGCTGTAGCCTTGAAGCAGGGCTCCGCAGGCCAATCCTTCCAGCACAATCTTGCTTACAGTAGGGTTTTCACTCTCGCACATCCAGGGTTTCGACTCGCACACTCGCTCAACGCAGGCACGGCTTCCAAGGTGTCCTAGATGGTCTCCTTCCTACCGTTACTACTGTCACATGCGTTGGGTCTCGAGCTTCTGCTTCAAAAAACCAACCTATTACAGAGTCTGAACACAAACCAGATCAGGGTTTAGGGTCGTGTCCTCTGTCCACCACCCGGCATCTCGCTTCCACGTGAACAAGCTATCACGAGCAAAAGTGATCGGGGGTTCGGCAGCAGGCTGACCTCAGGCTCACAATGGCACGGCAAGGTACCCAGCCATTGCCGGGCTATTGATCCGATCCTCATTCCGCCCAAAGCGTCTTCTGCTCCCTCTGCCAGCTCGGCGGTTTTCAAGCACCTGCTAAGACACTCCGAGTGTGCGGGGAGGTGGCTTTTCGAAAGTGATCGACAAAACGGAGCGGTTGGCATGGAAGCCTTGGCAACTCCTGCTGGAGGTTCAAGCCCAAATCCGCCTCCAACTCTCCGAGGGCTTCGAACCACTCCTGGGCATTTCTTGCGCCCCAGCACATTCAATAGGAACTGCCTTGCGCATACATGGGAAACTGCACCCTGCACAAGACGACAGGGGCGCACTCCGCTGCCCAGTTTCACAAGGCCCTGTGAAGTAGAGCGGCATTAAGCACAGTGCGGACGAAACCATCCACCGACTTCTCAACCTCGCCGCAGTGGAGCAGGCTGCGAACGGAGTGACGAGCACTCTGCCCATACAGAACATGCACAGTCATTCTTTGACGGCCTCTGGGGACAGCGTCACACAAACAGCAGGGGCATCACTATCGGCAGGCTGCCTGAAGGGCTGGCACACTTTTGGCCTTCTAACTTTCAGAGCGGCCGAATTCTCAGGTTCGAACGAGCCTGTACATTTGCCCGTCGCTGATCTGCAGGTCGGCGTACTCCCATCCGCGATGCGGGTCCTCTTTGGAGGACTTCAGCCATTCCTCAACTTTCTGCCGATGCTGAAGGAATTCGTAAGGCTTCAGAAAGAATCCCCCCTGGCACCCTGCGAGCCGACATCGAATCAAACCCGACGGAATCGAACGCCATGAAGTCGTTTAAGGCTTCGCTGGGAGGGAAACCTTCGCCGATCCGCCAAGAATCAAGGTCTCGCTTCACCCAGAGCCAGAAGCCCTGAAACTCTTGGAAGAAGAGAGACAGGAAGGCATCATCCTTGGCCCGGTCCTGGACTCTGGACCAAGCACGAGCAGGGCTCGGACGACGCGGCAAAACTGTTGCGAGACTAGCCACTGGCCAGTAGGAAGACAAGCTTTCGTCGAGAATGCGTCGCCAAGGCTTTGCCTTGTCCTCAGCACGTGATAAACACACTACTATGACCCATCTACGGCAAGATTGAAGCTGCGACAGCTCGCAACTCTCAGTCATATCTGTCGCAGGTTATTTTTGGCTCCCACAGGCGCAGGTTATTGATTGATACAGCTCTGACTCTGCATCGAGAGATACCATCAAACTGGCCGAAACCCTGAGGGACTGGCATCACCCGAAAAGTGCACTATCTTGATTTGGCTCTGGTCCTTCAGACGCAAGCGAATTGACCCAAACTGCAGTCAAGTTCTGTCGCAGCGGCACATGATCAGCTATGGCACAAAATGGCACAGGCATGGGAGCAACGGTAGCAGGTCGATATGCCCAGAAGTGATCCAGATGCTGGAACTACTCCAGAAACCTCTACCAGCAATTTCTAGCTATTTCTGCAACACCAGGCAGCTGCAAAGCAAAGCAGAGCAAGCGAGGGCACAACCCCCATAACCTACCTCCAGCAGCCGAATCCGGTGTGCGCTCGCCACCTCCAGTCTAGAACAGGCCGCTCAAGCGGCAAAAAGCACGATCACGACGCCGGCATTGCTCGAGACGAAGCTGAGCGCGGCACGCGGTCCGGATGGAGGGCCAGAAACATCTGGTGGATTTGAAAGTTATACTCTACACCGATATGTCGCCAGGGCGCATCCGCCCAGAATCTGCTCAGATAGTCCTCCATGGGATCAAGGATCTACCCGTGCCTTTGCCGGGAATCTCCAAGGCTCAAGTCATGCAGGTCCTGCTCAGGGCCATTGCCCACGCAGTGCCTTCGCGCAGACAGATGCTTCGATGCCTGAGGCCTCTGAACGTCATGGAGAGCAGGCCTGACTCAGAAAAACTGCTAGCTGCTAAGGAAGCTGCTCCGGATGATGCGGATCTGAAAGTTCACCAAGCATCTCGTGAAAAATGTCGAGGTCAGGTTGTAGGAGCATAACTCCGGCATTTATGCCTCGAAGGATGGAAGCAAAAGCCAAGAATCTGCAATGTTCACCCGACCCTCGCTGTATCTGCGCTTGAAGCCGTCTCGCCTGTTCCCTGGCCCCAGGACCAGCCGCTGAAATCACTACCCATGAAGAAGTCTCGCCCGTCCAGCGTGTCTCCTGGAGCAGTTCTTTGCTTCGGGCTTGGGTCGGACAGTGCATCAAACATGAGAAAGTGCCCACGGCGGCCTGTCTTCAGTGCCTTCCATCCGTGTATCCCTCGTCGCATAGCAGCGGGTGCTTGTAACTGAAAAAGTTCATCGACATTGCCGCGCCTTGTGCAAATGCATCAGTGAACTCGACTCAGGTCTGGCATGAGCACGCCATGTGCAGCCCAGGCGCACGAAAATGTCGATGTCAAGCACGAGAATTTTTTCAAACTCAACCAGCTCCAGGGAACGCAGCTTCGTGAAGACCTTTGCGAAGCGATGTCCTGGAGAGGAGTTTCCCAGCTTGTCGGCCGCCACCGCGATATGCTGCACGGGCCGGCAGTCCCAAATTCTGGACAACAGAAGTACGCAAGGCGGAGGCACGTCGTCGGCATAGAGACAAACCAACGCATGCTTGGAGCCACTCCGCTTGATCGAGTGCCCCAGCACGAGAGCGCCGAGCACATATTCGCTGGACTTGCCCCACCTAAACACCAACGTGGGTTTGGACATGCCTGGACTCTCGCAACACGGAACTCCAGGCGGGGCTGTTCGGGTTCGCAAGATGCATAGTAACATGCTTGCAGCAATGCTTACAAGAATGCTTGCAATCAACTCACGTTTCAGCACAGCTACGAGTACGGCCAGTCGAGGATCCGAGAATCACGGCACGCCATCATCCACATTCAACTCGGGTGTTTTGGGGCTTACTGAATTTATTGATTGCGGTACTGCAGTGTCACAAGCTGGAACGGGGAAGTCATCGGTCCCTACGGTCGTAGCCTTCGTAGCTTGCGAAGTAACGCAAGCCAAGCGAGGACTGATCCGTGCCCTCTACAATAAACTCGGCGATGCCTCACGACCTCCTCCCACCAAGGCTTCAATCCTAAGCTGGGGATCCCTCGCCCAGCCGCAAGTTGATGACGTAGGCAAACCGGCCCCGGGCGGCCGGCAAGGGCTCCCTCGTGGTCAGAATTGGCAAGAACAGCGGTGGGGCTACAATCGGATGACAGGGGCCTTAAAAATTACCAATTTCGGGGGGGGGGGGTTCCTTATTATGGTTATAGTATGTATCATATACCCCAAAGCCCTATTCTAATTATTAGGGCCCCTGTATTATCCCCTTGGCCAGCTGCCTCGGGCCCCGGGGGAGTGACCGAGAAAGCGCCAGCGGTCGCTTGCAGCAGGGGCAGTGGCCATACCAGGCCTCTGTGCCGTCCTCTCAAGAGCATTCACTGCTATGAGTATAAACTCTCTATTCCTCTGGCATATGTGGCGGAGGATGCGTCGAGCAAGGCTGAATCTAGCAAGAACTAAACACCACTCCAAGACGCAAATCTCCCAGCCGCAGGGTGCCTGCGACACGGGCAGCGCTTCCTCGTCAAGATGGACTGCAGACACAGCGGGAGGAAGGGAGGGAGAGAGAGATGGGGGAGGGAGGGAAGGGAAGAAGAAGGAAGGGCAAGGAAGGGGTAGGGAAGAGAGGGAAGTGCCTGAGCATCTGGTTGAGCTGAACTGTGCATTGAACAATGCACGAGCACGTCCTACCCCGAGGCGAGCAGAACGACAATACCGGGATAGAACAAAACAAACAGCCACAGCCGAATACGAACGACGACACAAAAATACCGCCGCGCCGGTCACAGGGCCATACTACAGAAGTTTCTGCAAGCTGCGCACAATCTGGGCACAATGGCGGGGAGTGCCGCCACCAAGCATACTGACTACAAGCAGTGGGGATACCACCGCAATGCCACGAAGAACCCCGAAAAGTTGATCGAGATCCGTGGAGACAGACCTGCCGGAATGATGAAGTTGACTGCCAACTATGGAGATAGCGTGAGATACCACCGACATGCCAGAGCAAGCCCCCCGGCAAGAAGTTGACTGCGAACCCGGATGAGATTACTGAAAAACCTGTCGCGACGTTGACTGCGAACCGAAGGAATGCCACCACCCGGAGTGAGAAACACGAAGTTGACCACGTATTATGGGGATACTGCCGCGGCGAGAGTCGAAACCACACTGCAGTGGCATGCAATTGCCTCAGTGGGCGAAGATGACTGCGTAGGTGGCTACACGGCATTGCCACTTGGGCTGTCCCTGAATCCCTATCCAGCAAATTTAACAACAGGAAAACACCGCCGAAAAAAAGCACATGAAGCGAGAGCACCTCATCTTGCAAGCACGCCTCGGAAGTCTCTTGTCTTGCATCCCTGAACGGAAAAGAAGCCTTGTCCGCCGCGCCCCGGAGTGGTGAGGTGATTCGCAGAGCAGCGGGCCGCCGACGGCAGCATCCTTGCATGCTGGAGCTGCGGCGAGAGAGTGTGGTTTAAATCCTTCTGAGATCACCAAATGACCATCACGGCCATTGCAACCTGCATCAGCCTACATCCTGGAGGCACAGAGAAGAAGAAGAGAGAAGAGAGTATATAGAGTGCAGTGACGCCTTACAATGACGATTTTCTGCACTTCCACTTGGGATTGAAGGGGTACTATACAGCTTATGCTAGTTGTCACTACCTACCCCGATGAGAAAACTCTGAAAGGGCTTGGACAAGCGAAGGTGAGTGCAGCAGATTGCGGCCCAGGAGCTGCGGCGCTTCAGAAAAGAGGATGCCTAAGGACGTCGAAGGATGCGAATCTTATGCAAAGCAAAATGTGGGCGATGATACCGAAAATATTTCTAATTCTGATTATTATCCGGCTGCCGGCTAACAATGCCCCAAGACGGACATGTCAGCCAAGCTGCAAGGCATTTCTGCCGCCCTCTGTCAAGGGTCATCAACAGCCGGCGAAGAGCATGGATCGTCATCTCTGAATAATAAAACCAGCAGGCTGGGGCTTGCAGCGTAAAGCGACCCAAGGAAAGTGCGGGCGTGTGTTGGCAGTCCGTTTATGTCAGTAGGGTTGGCCACACCTTCTTTACGCTCCCACACTAGGGTCGGCAAGATCAGGTTTTTGGTGGATGGTCATCAACGTGGAAAGGTGCGCAGGGCTTTGGCAGATTACATGCTGCACCTACCGGCGGAAATGATGTCAAGAGCATCAATTGGTGGCCACATGGGGCTGCGTTGTCGCAAATTATCTACGCCTAAGTGTTCCCTGACCACAGCGGCGTTTCGAGCTGAAGTGGGAGCATGCGATACACGCAGTGCGATACACGCAGGACCAGGAGCATCCGAGCTTCAAGACAAGACCTTCAGTGCAGTGCATTCTTCACGAAGCCCTACGGGTACAACCTGGCTCCAAAGCAAAGAAACCTTGCTCAGCCGGTGCCCGACCCCACCTGTGGCTGAGCCGACCCTGCAGGTGATGCCCCGGCCCCAGCATCACCTGAAAAAACTCTGCCCTGATTGGAGCTACATTGAGTTGACGAGATGCTCAGAACTTTATCACGACTCAAGGATCATGATAGAGCCATGGTCACGGTGCAAAAGGAGTGTGGCCTCGCCTCTTGGTGTGCTAGACCTGCGCATAGTAGGCATAGTACCTGTGCTGAACTGAATCGTGGTATGTGCCCATCAGCGGGGCCCAAGTCTTACAGCCGCTTGCTTGCTACTCGGCACTGGAGTTGGTGGATGGGGTCGGACGGAGGGCCTGCTCCACCTCCAGCAAGAATTCACATGGATCCATATGGTCCTCCGCGAACCTACTCTGACTCCACCTCCGCAATCGCCTCTGCCCGCTGTTTGGCTTCAGCAGCCTGCAGTCGTACTTCGGAAGGAACCGAGTTGCAATTTGTCCCTGGTGCCCGGGCTGGGAGTCAAGCCAAACCTAAAATCTGGGGTGGCGTCGGTGTCGTCGCGGCCTCAAGCCAGCTATGCCCTACTGATGAAAAATATGTGCCACCAGCGCGGGTACAAAGATGCTCCGAGCACAGGGACATGATACACGATCACTGAGAGTCGTTAGGTAGCTGCGCAGAACAGCAAGCAAAGCCAAGGCGTCTCTCGCACGAATGCCTTTAACCCACGACGCATCAGAAAGCCGCTGCGCCACTGGGTCTGTCACCACCAGAGCATCCGCGCCGCAAAGCTTGAGCTCCTGGACACAGGAAAACGACCCCTCCAAGATGGAATACCGGCAAAGGCAGCAACAACGGCGACCCCGACTACGAAGACGCGGACGAGGCTCCACTGTAGATGTTTAGGCTTCATTTCATGTACCTGAAGGTTAGGATCAGCTGATGCTGATTAGCTTCGGCACTCAAAGTCGTAACAGAGAGCCATCTTCTGTAGTAGAACAGCTCCGGGATCTCCAGATACAGCTTCGACAACTCAGCTCTTCTCCGTCCCTGTGATCGCGGCTCTGTACACTGTACATTCTTCAGAGGGTATCGATTCCCCTTCTGCTCGCTTCACTCAGGTCTGCTATGCGGCGGACTCCGAACGACTTGACCAGCATCTGAACCGGACATGAGATAATTACTCTTCGCCACGGCTAGGTCAAAATCCTGCCTGCTCCTTGCAAAGCTTCGGCTCATGCCCGCCGAGCTTGATATGCTCGGTTCCGTAGCGGAAGGGCTGCTGTGTTCACCCGATCGTGATCACGATGACCACGGCCATCGCGGCCATCGCGGCCATCGCGGCCATCGCGATCATCATGGCCACGACGACCATCGCGGTGCCGGTCTTCCGGATTTCTGATCGTGGCCGGGTACCCCGCGAAGGACATAGGCCGCTTCCTCCGCCGTCGGCTCAAAGTGGACCTCGCCTGCATGAAGGGGCAGGTAAGTCAGGTAGGTGGCTACTCTTTAAGCCTTAGTCCAACTTAGTCCACTTGTTCCACTGATCCCTCAGACCTCGAAGTCCAAGACCACCGAGGCCCTGCAGACGGGGCAGGCTGCGTGTCGCAGAGTTCTGTCGGCTTTGAGGCTGGCCCGGACAGCATCAGCGATGCAGGTCGTGTGGAAACAGTGCCGACAGTTCACCAGCTGCACCCAGGTTTCTGCCACCTTGGCATCACCTGGAGATTGCAAGAGTTGGTTCAACTCTTTCTTTCCACACCCACTGGTGGGCTCAAGGCAAACGACGCAGGTGTCTCAGTTTGGTGCCTTGGACGCCTCCACGGTCCGGGCCTCCGAACCTCCGCCACCTCCGCGATCTCCGCGATCTCCGCGCTGCCGCGCCGCCGCCGCCTTGGCCTCGAAGCGCGCCACGGAGTCCTTGAAGTGCCTGGCCAGGGCGACCTCGATGACGTCCTGCGCTGCGCGGGGCTGCTTCGGTGAGGCTGGAAACGCGTCAGAACCAGCTCAGAGGATGTTGCGAAAACACACGACCTCGGCGTACACTCGGCACCCGACGGATGACGTATCACGAGGAGTCCAGAGCT
Source organism: Symbiodinium sp. clade A Y106 (assembly GCA_003297005.1). NCBI lineage: Eukaryota > Dinophyceae > Suessiales > Symbiodiniaceae > Symbiodinium > Symbiodinium sp. clade A. The sequence goes on from BGNK01001542.1 coordinate 85,894, forward strand.
TACAGCAAGCTATGCAGCAATCACAAGGAGTTTCTGGCTACTCATGTGACACCGGCTCATTAGACAACCCCCCCTCTCACCCGAATACGGATTCAATCAGGCTCGCTTGCACTGCCGTGTTCCTCCTCCTGCGGCTGTATGTTCAGTACCTGGTAGAGCTCCTTGATGACGTCCCACATATGGTTTGCGGCCTTGAGATCAACAATGCGCCCATGATCCGCAAGCTGGCAGCCGAACTCCAGCACACGAAAGACGAAGTATGCGTTCTTGCTCGACTTGTACGGATCCTTCCAGTCGTTCAAGACACGCTGTGCCTTCAGCCAGGTATATTCTGCATAGGATGTGACAGACTCCTCCAGCAATCGCAGGTCCAGCTCGAAGTTTCGAAGGCGCTCATCCTGGAGCTCTTTCAGCACAAAGCGCTTTGGGGTCGAAAGACAGGTGATCATGGTCAGGTCCATGGCATGCAGCTTCTCAAAGAAGCATCGACGCTCATACACGGACACCTCACAGCGGCCCAGGGTGAACTGCGAGTCTGGCGAGTCCTGCGGCACCTCTTGCTTCGCATCATCGATGACGGCAATCAAGTCCAGGTCGTGTGGGCAGGGCTGGTTAGCGAATATTGTGGAACCATGTACATACAGGCCGCAACACTCGCCCCACTTCTGCTCGAGCTCTGCGATAACGTCCCGCAACTCCTGTTCTGTAATGACTGCAGCCGCTGCAGCCTGTGGGCGCTGCTCCCCATCAGAAACTGCACTCGATGCACCTCCTTCCACCACACTGCTAGCAGCACTGGCACAGCTTCGGTAGGACAAACTACCGTCACTTTGGCTGTCGCACGCCTGTCTCTTCCACGTCTCTGACCAGAGCTGTTCCTGCATTCCTGTCGCCATGGAACTGTGCAGAGCCCGGATGCCCTGATGAGCGTCTTGGGCCAAAGTGCTGCGGGCACAGCCTGTGCCTGCACGCCTCCTATCCACTTGCACGGTTCAGGTGATGGCCACGGCTTCGGAGTCCTGCTCAATGTCCTGGGCAGGAAGGACTCCGGCCTCGGCACTTGAGTGGCGAAATTCTGTACTGCAAAGAATGCAGGCCTGGATCATCCCCTGCAGGATCGAGGAAGAAAGGCACCCAAATGACGCAAACTGCAGCTCAACCCTCCTTTGGACCCTCGGCCAGAAGCGCGCGGCTTCAGTAGAAGGTCTGGCGAACTAATGGTGCTGGCGGCACTTCTGGCGCAATGGCCGGCGCTTCACTTGGCCGCACGGCCTCGGATGGCAAGTAGAATGGAGCACCAAGAAAAGACCAAGAGGGAGTCCAAACAAAGTTGATGCATCTGGACTATGGTGAGCCACAGCCGTCACACAGCGTGCGCGCCTCATTAACAGCAGGATATCCTGCAGGTGGTGGCATTGAGCCTGGCATGATACCAAGCTCACGAAGGTGATCAGAAGTTCTGCTCTTGGCACGACAGCCTGGGTGCTGCGACCTGACCTGCATCCAAGACTCGAACGACCGGGAAACCCAAAAGTCTAAAGCCCTATTTTTTGGGGCGCTCACACTTAAGCCCTATACACTTACACGGTCCTACACACTAATTAAATAGTCCTTCGGCCTTGGGGCAGGTTGGAACAAAGTAACAAAGGTCTTCGGCACACTGTTGATCCCCGGAAGGCCTCGCACAGCCACGGGGGGCCTTTCGCCAGCGATGCCCGTGGCTCCGAGCGTGCCACGCAGCCTTGGAAGAGACCGCAAAAGCAAACCGAAGCAGGACGCATACCTCTGTCTCTCTATCCACCTATCTATCTACCTATCCACCCACCTACAGCCAGCTAGCTGGCTAGCTATCTATATAAGTTTGCTTGTGTAAAATTGTAACATATAGCAGGTGTAGCCTAGCATACACTCGCCTACTGATGTCCAGCCTTGCCATGTACATGTGTATTCCACTGCGATTTTGCGGTGCTGCAGTCAGTCACACTCTGTCCTTTTCATCTTCTGGTCCTACATAACTCTTGAATGGTAGTGCTTGGGCGGGATATGGCTATTATGGCTCCATGATCTCCACCAGGCGGGATGTGACGGGGCAAGGCCACACAAAGCCCACCAAGCCCTCGACGCCATGCGATAGTTTTCTGGGATGGCCTCCAAGTCAAGCTTCCGCCGAGCAGAACTCAGAACCAAGCCAGCCATCCGAGACAGTGGGCCTCTCCGATGTTCTTGTCCAGGTCGCGCAGCTGGCGCGCGTTGATGGACAGGAGGTGATGTCGCTCCTAGAAGCTGGCCAGGGTCTGCTGAGGTAATTTCTATACTATACTATGTGCTGGAAAAGCTGAGAGTCGCACGTCATGGGGATCCCAGTACTTGTCAAGCCGCCTGATGCCAAGACACATCGTGCGCGTGCCTCCACGAAACGAACCGCTCTGTTGACACCAAAGAAACTAGTGACGGCATCCTTCAAGGTTCGACAAGCTTGGAAGCTGAAGAAGCTTTGCATCAGTCGGGTTTCGACCCTCGCGCTTCCACGATTCACGACGACTTGGGTTTTTTGCTCCCCACCTAGCTAGGACTTGGGTTCTTATGATTTGGGGCGTTGGCCCTCACACTTGGACTTTCCAGGCGAGGCTGCTAAGAAGGCTCAATAGCCAATGTTCGTACACTGCACTGCACATTCGATGCCGGCTCCTGAGCCAGTGTCGCCAGTCGTCGTGACCGACACGCACCTGAGACATCACACGGTCTGAACACACTGGTCGGCGTTCCACAAGAGCTTCGCTTCCCCATGTGTGGCCACCAAGCTTCCCACGGATATCTGAGGATGTCGTGCAGCAAACTGGACCAGCGCCCCAGTGCAACTGCGGAAGATGGCTTCGCTTACGAAGATTGGTCTACACCGGGAAATCGCAATGAAACCTGAAGGCTTGCTTTGACCGCTGACACCTGAATTAACGCTTCTACGTACCTTTTCACTCGAGCTCCAAGGCAATGCCACGATGAGCGGGGCTCCCGTCGAGTCGAGCATCTAAAGTCTAGCCTAGGGTCCAGAGTCTACATATCTTCATGATGTCCAGGCTGTTGCTGCAGCTGCGTAGTGGAGGTGTCGGTGTCATTCGAAGGCCGGTAGTTCAAAGTTCAAGGACTCAGCCTCTAAATGCACAATTCGGCTTGTTTGGCCCCCAAGCCACCATAAGATGGAAGGCCCCAGGTCACGACCGTGCCGTCTGCTAACAGGGCTGCAAACGAGCTGAAAGATGCCTCGATCTGCTGCACATCGCAGAGTTGTGGGCTGTCGCCCCCATGCTCTGGGTCACCCCAGGCCGCCACAGACCCATCCTCCAAAATCGCGGCAAAGGCACCAGCTGTGGCGCACAACGATCGAACGCCAAGCATCTCACCTTGTGAACCACGAGCACTCCTACCGCCACAACTTTCGTCTCCCCAGGTGACAAGAGAACCATCGCCAGTAACAGCAGCAAAGGCTGCTCCTGACCCGTGCAGCACGCAAACGTTCCTAAGGCGTTCCTGGACCACACTGCTGTCACCCCCAGTCTCTAACTCGCCCCAAGTGCGAACCGTTCCGTCGGACAGCAAGGCAGCAAAAGCTCCGACTGTTGTGGAAATATGTCGTACATTCGAGAACGATTGCAAACAAGAGTTGCTTCCCCATGTGACTACGGTGCCATCTGCCAGCAGCGCAGCAAAATCGTTGTATGAGGCATGTATCTTCTGAACATCTCGCAGCCGAGACTGCACAGCCGAACTGTCACCGCCGTGCAGAGAATCACCCCATGTCACCACAGAGCCATCAGATCGGAGAGCCGCAAAGGCACGCAAGGAGCTCTTAACACGTCGGACGTCACGCAGCTCGCCTTGCACGTCGCCAGAGTCCCCGCCATGCCGAGCACATCCCCAACTCACCACACGACCGTCTGCCAAGGTGGCCGCAAAAGCGGCGTAGTTTGCCTCTACATGCACCACATTCCGGAGCTGCTGCTGCACTGCGCTACTGTCACCTCCACAGAACTTCTCACCCCACGTTACCACCGATCCGTCAGAGAGCAATGCCGCCAAAGCCCTCTCAGAACCCGAAACCTGCCGAACACCAAGGCGCAGGTCCGGCGCCACAATTCCCTGATAGCCCCAAAGAGCGGCCGACCCGTCTTCACGAACTAGAGCAACCCCTTGTGACAGCGGGAAAAGCTTCCGCGCTTTCACTTGAGCACAAAGCTTCCCTCCATCCGCCAGGTCCGCTAGGTGCACCGTGCTCCATTCCGGCAGTAGTTCCCCGGCTTCTGAGACGAGGCCCTCCAGGTAAGTGTCAAGGCTTCTCTCTGCCTTGCGCCTTAGGTCTGCAATCAGAAGATCCGGTGATACATCCACCCAGGCATGCCGGCCACTGAGCAAGAAAACGCCCAAGTGTAGGGTCATTGCCCATCTCAGTTTTCAATTTGTACGGCAAGCGCTTGCCGCCTCAAGGGAGTCTTGCTTGACAAGACCCCCAGTACTCAACACTCTTCTCCGTAGTGTGGAGACTATCTGCATCTAACGTGGCTCATGACTGTCGTTGTGGCATTGTGATTGGCTGGTGTTGTGTGTTTTGGCAGGGGTTCTGGCACTATTGGTGATAGCGCTGTTTCAATTATGATTATTGGTTCTGCTGGTCTTGTCGTCGCTGCTGCATTCAGCCTGATGGTCATTATCCCAGGTAGCGTCGGTCTTCCTGACAATGCGATGCCGAGGCGGGTACGCAATTCATCTGCGACCCAAAAGAACCCACCCACCCAACCGGAGGCGAGAAAAGCAGAGTCCATACAGGAAACGATCATATTACTGGAACGCTTGATATTTGGATGGGCCGCAGATCATCCCAGCGAAAACGTGCATATGCTGGCAGGCCTGGAGCAGGGGTAGTGGGGCACGAAGAGCTCCACCCAACCACGGACCTGCACACGCTTGAGATGCAGGGACAGAGGATTGTAATTAGAATTGTTTTGCTGTCTTGTTTGGCTTTTAGGACAACTCCTGCAAGCATGTAGCGTATCGGCCGCAGTTGTCATCTACTGTTCGATTGCCCAAGGCTTTTGACTCCCTCGCGACGGGTACGACTGAGACAGCTCCATGTAGAATGTAGATCTGGGATGCGAGCCAGACCGTGCACAGTAGAAATCGACACACCATAACTCAGATGCTGCAAGGCAATATCGCTAGCACTCCAACACTGCATGCGCCGGTGCTGGCGTGCAGGCTTTAGGTGATGCCCCTTGTGTCCCCCTTGGAACTGTTCTGCATAGTCCGATTGTCCAATCAACCTACAGCAGGGAGCTCCAATGTGGTAGCCTGAGAGTGCGCCATTTCCAGAGGGTTTCTACAGGAGCCCGATGTGGATCCGCATCCTTGCCAGGACCTGAAGTTTTGCGCACGAAACGGCTCTCAGAGCCACATCCCCACCTGAATGTCACCAGCCTTGCCTGAGGTATTCGCCACGGTCTCCTCACAGCTGTCCATGCTCTGGCGTTCCCACTCGAACTGCGGCCTAAGGCGCCTCGTATATCCACCTACTATAAGCAGAAGGCGCTTCGGTAGGTGTATAACAAAACAACTACGACATCCAGTCGACAAGAACCGCTGCTGACCTGTGGTTCACCTCAATAGGCATTGGAGATTGGGTTCGACAGACTTTGACCCCACGGCTCTTTACGAGCCTGCGGTGCTCTTTCGGGATGCTTGTGACATGTGCGGATCCAAGCTCGCGTCAGCCAACAATGACTTAGCACGTCACTTTGGCCCTAATTTCCCCGATCGCCTGCATGTCTCGGATGGCTTCGACCACCTCACAGCAGCTGAAGCCGGTGGCAGCGCCAGGTGTAGAATCTAGCGTCTAGAGTTCGAGCACCGACTTGTGAAGATGTCTTAGACGGGCTTGTGATTTTCTTCTTCTCTGAAGCGTCGCCACGCCTACTTCGATCTTCCACTTAGTCTACAAGGTCGGCAACCCAATCCCTTTCCACTGCGCGTGCCTGGGACAGGGCCGTCACTTCGGCGTGGTGCTTTCGTTGGTAATCGCGCAACCTCGGCAATCCGACGCCTGTGTGACAAGTTTCTGGCTACTCGCAGCTGAGCTAGTCACGTAGCAGTCCTCATTCCGAAGCCTGGGTCATCGTCATCCGGCATGCCGTGCTCCTCTCAAATCGCCCCGTACCGGAAAGCTTCTCTTATCTCACTGTGATGATGCCTAAACACGCAAAAATACCCTGGGCATCCACACGCCTGCAGGACATGGAAGCAGTCTCAGTCTCTTGCCGCTGCTCGCTGTTTTCTGCGTGCCCAACCTTCAGTGAGCTGCAGTTAAGTCCTGCATGAGTGATTAGCGATGGCGGCACAGGCGCTGCAGAAGGGTCCTTTGCCTTCAGCTGCCCTGACCAGCCAGCTGTTGTCTGCATGTCCAATGATCTGTTTTTGTGGATGGCTGATATATTAGGATGCATCCTAAGCCTTAGCTTCTTGACCATGTTTACCATTGTATCGGCCCGGATGCAGCATCAAGCTATATCAAGCTTGTTCGAGACTTGCACCCTAAACTCAGTGCAGGCACATAGCAATAGCAACGCGAACATAACTTCGTAATGTCGCGATGCCAAGCCGAGTTAGGAGGCTGTACACGACTCGGAAGCTTGTATTTCACCCAAACCCAAGTTGTGTTAAGGGAGTGGTCTGTAGGAAGACTGAACAGAAATTCATCAAAGCCTTGCTCGCCACTTCGACGGCAACTAGCGCCGCCGTTCGTCCGAGTCCAAAGCCCTAAAATCCGCATGCAGCGTTCTACTGCCTGCGGACCAGATACTCTAGGCCCACTACTCCTACTTGTTGAACGTGCAGCTTCCAATCAATGGTATCCCTTCGTCACAACGCCATGAATCCTGCAGGAGCGATGGTTTGTTAGATCACATTTCCAGGCCCATGTTCAAGTCGCATGTACACAACTCCTCTCCTAAACAGATACCCGTCTACGGCCCCATCTGAACGTGGAAACTAACGGCTCCGGTCCAGTGGAGGCCGTTGGCTTGTGGGACTTGCTAGGTCGTTGGTGAAGGTGTCTTGGGCACCAGATGAAACAACATCGTCCAAGGACCAGGGAGCTTTCCCAGATAGCATCCTCCTTGCGCAGCCCAGGCAGTTAGAGTGCTTGCTTACGGCGAATGTTCTGGCTGCTGGAAAGCGGCAGGTTGATCAAGAAAGTGGCTTGTGACGGCAAGACTTTGGGCTCGCCATCCCGCCCCTGGCAATGCCACGAACATGTCGGTACAGTCGAATGAAAGAATGAAGCACCATCGACTGGGGAGCCGAACGGAGCATGGCCCAGAGCCCCAAGATGCCCCTCTGCACCCTTAAAACGCAAGCCCAATACCTTTTTCTGAAGGACTGCCACGAAATATAGTGAAACTGAGCCCTGAAGCCATAACTCCAAAGCCGGAACCCTCAATCATGCAAGGAGTCAAGGTATCAAACGTGGCTCAACCGCATCACTTGGCTTCGCCCTGGCAGTCTCAAGCCTGCAACAGCCGCACGGGGGCTTGAACGAATATTGGCACAACATCATAGAACAAGGTGTTACTGTTTCACACATGCATACATATCTACCTCTACCTGCTACCGACCACTTACCTACCTACTGAATTATCGTACATGCGTATGTACGCATACATTGATTCCTTCTCACGTTAAGGCATGCATGTATGATGTATCATGCATGTAAGTATGCGCGTGTGCATACGTGTGGGTGGTGGGTATGTGTGTATGCATGTGCGCCTAGATGTGTATATATATATATATATATATGCTACCCCCCCTGGGTTATCCACCCTGTTTGGGTGGAAATGACCGAATTGGCCCTTGGCCGGGGCTGCGACGGATCCCGGATTGCACATCTCACCGATTGAAGGGGAATGCTTGGTTGATGGCTTTTCAGCAACCCTTTTACATCCAAAATATACATTATCTAGGTTTCTTGTAGAAGCCTTTGAAATCGTTTCTAGAAACCTTGTAGATCTCTACAAACGTCTCCCTGTACGAACTCTGATAAATCCTACAAGGAACCCTGATAGAACCCTCACGGAATCCCCACAAAAGCATTTTTTGGTAGGTGCATGGACCCCTAATCCAATTCTCTTCTGTTATCTGTCCAAACTCTGGACTACGCCCTCTGCTACAGAATTACTAGGCTAAGACCCCCTAAGTTTTACACCCTAACAGCCAATGTGGCGGTTGCTACTACTTGTGTATCTGTACGTGTATGTTTATGCAGTGTTGCCGCAACCCAAAATAGGCACCAAATTATGCAACAAAGAGTATTAAAGTAAGCATGCACACCGAGTCACAATGAAACAATCCCAACACACATTGATGCAGCAACACATCAGATTGCTATGGAAGCCGTCGTTTCGTGTTTTGTCTTATCTTAGCTGTCCTAGCTTCCCAAATGCGAGCTTCTTCCTATTACATCATNCATTGATGCAGCAACACATCAGATTGCTATGGAAGCCGTCGTTTCGTGTTTTGTCTTATCTTAGCTGTCCTAGCTTCCCAAATGCGAGCTTCTTCCTATTACATCATGATCGGGTATATATCCCCAGGTGCACACACATCATTACTAACAGTACAGACGTCGGCAGATTTGCAAAAGCATTTGGTTCCATACACCTTTACAAGGTTTTAAGACGTTTTCGTATATTCCACACGATCTGGATCTGGAATGTGCCTATATGCGTGAATATACATCTGTGTATAGAGANTCGTATATTCCACACGATCTGGATCTGGAATGTGCCTATATGCGTGAATATACATCTGTGTATAGAGATCATCGGGTCAGCATTGGTCTGTGCAAGTGGCGACGCTGTATCCATTTATGCCTGACACAAACGCAAAAGGTCATGCTTATGTATATATAATGAACTATTCAATGTTATTGCAGTCTTGATGTTGTCGTTGCCGCGGCTGCTACTACATGGTTGAGAAATAACCATGTATATGTGTGTTAGGTGCAGAAACCCTGATAAAGGGCAGCGGTTTCCTATAATGGCAACCTTGCGTCGGCATCTTATATTTGAGGAACCTTACCCTTGTTTTGGGAGTTAAGGATTTGGCGCTTGGGGGACTTGGGGGTTTGCAGCTGAGATATGAACCAGGCAATGAGCCTTTATTTATTTATAACCTTAGACGGCTGTCGAGTTTCATTCGGGCAGCGGGGTTTAGGGCTCAGCGGCTCAGGGTGTGGGTTATTTCAGAGCGTAGGGTTTAGCGTGACTGATATAGAGAGACGGCGAGATGGAGCCTTAGTGCATCAGTANTTCATTCGGGCAGCGGGGTTTAGGGCTCAGCGGCTCAGGGTGTGGGTTATTTCAGAGCGTAGGGTTTAGCGTGACTGATATAGAGAGACGGCGAGATGGAGCCTTAGTGCATCAGTACAGACCCTATTGAGTTCAATAGGCGTATTGAATTCAATAGGGCTGTCGGATTCAAGATCCAAGTTTCAAGGTGTCACAGCAACTTTCCCAGGACATCTTGAATCTTCAATCTTGAATCCAGCAGCCCTATTGAATTCAATAGGCCTATTAAGTTCAATAGGCCTCACTCACGGCTGGATTGAACTTCGGATTCACAATAAGAGGGCTGATTTCGTTACACAGCACTACTTTGAAGCGCGTTGACGTTCAGTCCGGAGNATAGGCCTATTAAGTTCAATAGGCCTCACTCACGGCTGGATTGAACTTCGGATTCACAATAAGAGGGCTGATTTCGTTACACAGCACTACTTTGAAGCGCGTTGACGTTCAGTCCGGAGTATTGAAGTTCAATCCCGAGGATTGAACTTCAATACCCCTGGATCCAAGATTCAAGATTCAAGATCCTGGGGAAAACTTTGTGCTGGAACCTTGAATCTTGAATCTTGGATCCGGGAGTATTGAAGTTCAATCCTCGGGATTGAAGTTCAATGCTCGGGATGCATCGGGACTGTTCCCATTGCCCTAAAAACGCGTGCAGGCACGTACTCTAGCATCTGTTGTATTGTTTTAGTTCTGCAGACATACAGTACACATAGATATAGAGTAGTCTTTNCGGGATGCATCGGGACTGTTCCCATTGCCCTAAAAACGCGTGCAGGCACGTACTCTAGCATCTGTTGTATTGTTTTAGTTCTGCAGACATACAGTACACATAGATATAGAGTAGTCTTTCAAACTGGTAGGTAAGTGAGGGGAGAGGGGGTCAGGGCCAGCATTCACAGGATTTACACCAAAACTGGTGGATAACTCGGCGGGGGGGTACCATATATATGTAGGTGTATATACATATAAAAACATGTTAGACATACATATAGACGAGTACACACACACACATTCTCCATGCGTGCATGCATAGCTGCCTGCACGCACAATACACACATGCATACATACGTAAATTGTATGCATGCGTACATACATACATACATATATACATTGACATCGTTTCTTGGCCTATGCATTTATGTGTTGCCTGATTTGTTTACTTATGCACTCGTTGTTGTACTAGCGTATCTGCTTGTCCGCTTTTGCATTACACCACCGTCGACTAGCACACAAAGGCTGCCTGAAGAGCTTCCACCAAGGTCCAACCCGGCACCACTCCGGGTCTCTCCAGTTGTATCCTGCAGCTGTGCGCCCCGAAACGGTGGTTGTTAAACTGGTGAGCACCTAGTCTGACACACTCACAGTCAGGCCTTCTGCAGTGTCGCAATGAACTCCGAACTGTTGGCTGGCATCTTTTGCCCCAAATACGGGGACAGCAATACGCAACATCCGATATCCAATAACCCAATCAAACACTGTTACTGACGTTTGTGCCTTGCTTCTGGAATGACAGCCTGGCTTCTACCACCCTCCGAACACCAGCGCTTCTGGCGGGAATGCATGTCCATCTTCAAACAGCGCAACTCCTTGCAAGCATCCAGCAGTATGCCTTAGGCTGAACCGATGCAGTCCTTCTGAGAGATCCGAGGACCACTGCTCCATGCGCAGGCCTTACCACTGCGGCAATGCATTCAAGCGATGTTGGCAAACACAGTCTTGGTATACTGTGAAGTTCGAGAAAAGCAAGCCGAAAAGAGAAACAGCCCATGCAACTGCGGCTATAGATGAAGCCTTTGTGCTGCTTTTTGAAGTATCCTGACCATCAGCTCCTCTAACTGTGCACCAGCACAGAGTTCCACTAAAGGGAGCACTGCCCAAGAACCTCCGTGGATTCATGACCCCATCTGTGCTGGTCAGATGCTGTCCCATAGAAGGCAAACCAAGATGACGGACCTCAGGTGAGTCCGTCTATCTGTGCGTTTGGAGTGAGTTGGGCGCGTCGGCTCATCAGTCAAAGACACAAACTGCCAATCCCATACTGTTGACTGCTGGGCGCCGTTTGAGTTCAAAGTCTGAGAGAGGGTTTTGTTCCCGACCACACTCAGTGAACATGGCCCGGGTTGCCGGCACAAGCATGTCTACAGTGTAGTGGAAGCGCGCCGCAGCCACCAGGACCATTTCCAGGATAAGGCAAAGCACGCAAACAAAGGCCACCTGAAGCAAGGGCTCAAAACATCTACATACCACCACTACCACTACCACCACCACCACCACCAC
>BGNK01001542.1:97603-123798 GCA_003297005.1 Symbiodinium sp. clade A Y106
CCACTGCCACTGCCACTGCCACTGCCACTGCCACTACCACTACCACTACCACTACCACTACCACTACCACTACTACTACCACTACTACTACTACTACTACTACTACCACTACCACTACTACTACTACTACTACTACTCCTGCTATTTGCAATTGAACGCTGCGCGAGCGTGCTGTGCGCTTGGCGGGCGATTACCGCTTTGGCACTCACTTATGGGTCAAAAACGACTTCGGCTCAATTCTGAATGGCAAAGGCAAAAAGCACCCAGAAACCCACTAACAAAAACTAAACAAAAAACTAGGCAAGAAGCAGAGCCAATCCGAAATGAGCCTGAGCCTAAAACCTGTGGGGGGCCTGCGAGTGCTAAGGCACTCTTGGCCTTGACGCGGGGCGGGCCATGCCCACCTGTTGTGGGGTCCGGCCTTCCCGCGCACAGATATGTTGTGCCCGTAAATTTTGGGCCAGCACCCACCCTTAAGGCAGATGTCGGCTTCACTGGCGTTCCAAAAAGAGTGAAAAGCTGCTCCTCAGCAAGCGCTGAGGGCTGTGCTTGTGGCCGGGCTGCCGGCCGAACAGAAGCTAAGCGGCCACAATCACGAACAGAGGCTGTGGCAGGTGACACGAAGGGACTGCCCATAGGAACAACACAGGTACCTCCTTCATCCGTTTTTGGAGCAAGGCCAATGGCACGTTTTGCTCCGAGGCCTCGTGCTAGCCACCAACCGTGAAGTAACAACGAAACACAGAAACCGCGAACAGCAAGAACAAGAAGACAACGAATCCTGATCTCCAAGGCCAATCAGCCCCTATGGAAAAGAGCTGCCTATGGCTTGAGCAGTTGCTTCACTGGACAATTCACTTGACTGTCTTCGCAACCTCCGTCACCCTCAGTGTGAGTCATTGCGTCCAATACTCACGAATTGGCAGCCGGTGGGTCGTACTCAGAAGAGCCGTCTCCCAGAGTTCCTGTGTCCCACACTAGGTAACTCCGGACTGCCAGCGATGGGCCGTAAGGATGGGTGCGTTGACCAAAGCACATAAGCCGTCACTCCTAGCACTGCCTGACCCCGGTGGTAACAGGACAGTAACGAACACAACTGGGAGGGCCGTAGCCGAAGCCCGCCATCCATGGCACAACACAAGCGCGTCCGCTTTGCGACTGTACCCAGATGTGACGTGGAGCCGTACCAGAGCGCTGGGTCAGTCTGCCTCTCCGCGACTGTGTCACTTCCTCCTGCCGTGTAGGTGGCTCAGGGCACCTAGCTCCAGTCTTAGGCTCAGGCCAAGCTGAAGTGACGCACGTGAAGCCGTACCAGAGTGGAAGCCACCGAAGGGTTAAGAGCTCCAGCGATGACCAGCAAGTCAGCAAGTCGCGCTTTGGCACCTGTTCAACCACCCAGCGTTCCACGAAAGAATCCCGACATTGCGTCTTTGTTGTTCTGCGCGGCGATAGGCTTTGCACATGCCGAGTTGTCAGGCTGTGCCTGCAACTGTCGCCTTGTTGGAGGTGGACAATTGCTCATTCGCCTGCAGTAGAGTGAGGACCTGTCCTCCTCGGTCAATTTGCCTTTCCGCGACTGTGTCGCTTCTTTCCGGCTTCGCTGTGCTAGAGCTTCCAGTCGGAAGACACGTGTCATGTCGTTCTTTCTGATATAGGAAAACTTGTGTGAGTGCACTGTAAGCATCAGCGCCATCCGCTGCTTTCATCAAAAGACCGAAGCCTAGTGACTCCCTCCACTGCGCGGAAGTGGAAACCCTACCGCCTACCCAGTGATGCAGTCTTTTCAACAGAGTCTGGGCCCAGGAATTGGGACCTGGCGGATCAGAACGGCACCTGTAGCAAAACGGAGAGGCACATGGCTCAGAGGCGGCACAAACCTTTACTGTTCGAAAAGGAACCTGGTGGTGACCTCTAGCACAGAAGTTGCGCCCCAAGCCTGTTCGAAAGCCTCTCAACTGCGCAGCCGCTTGATCACTCGTGGCGGCTGCTACTCCTGCTACTACTACTACTACTACCACCACCACGAGTACCACCACGAGTACCACCACCACCACCACGACGACTACTACTACTACTAATCCTACTACTAGGACACACGCTCGTAGGAGGACTGGTGTTTGTCATGCGTTTCAAACAGAACGCAATCTTCAGGTTTGAGCACCAGCTTGGATGTGCAAAAAACAGTGCGTTTAGGCTCATGAATCATGAAGTGCCGAAAGTACTGGCAGGGCCAACAGAAACGCGCATTAAGCAGTTGCGGGTGTCAGAAATCACGAACTAGTTTTTGAAGGTTTCGTATGTTTCTTGTGCTGCGGCCATCTTACGGGGTCAAAAACAAACCCACGGAGGAACAGCATTTCATCTGTTTTGCGAAGCTTGGAAGGCAAGAAGCAACCTTGAAATCCCAATCTGAAGAAGTTGATCCGAAATTGTTGTAGAAGAAGAAATGTCGGTTTGATCCGCAGGAAATGCCGACAGCATTGGCAGGGCCACAGAAAAATATATTTGTTTGTCGAATTTCAGCAAACTCAGGCTCCTACGGGCAAAGAGCAGCCTTGAACTTCCAATCTGAAGAAGTTGATCCGAAATTGTTGTAAAGAAGAAGAAATGTTGGTTTGATCCGCAGGAAGTGCCGAAAGCACTGGCACGGCTACAGAAAAACATATTTGTTTGTCGAGGTCATCATCCCCTCCCACCCCCCCCCTCAACACCCCTAGCCTGCAAACTAGCATGCAGTAGCAAAAGTGCTGTAAATACCAGTGTTCTGGGCATGATCGCCAAAGGCAATAACATGAACGTTATTATCCCCCCCCTCCCACCCCCACCCCCCCAAAACCCCGCTCCTTTCGTGCAAACTGGCTCCGAAACGCATGAAAACACCAGTCCTCCTAAGAGCGTGTGTGGTACTACTACTACGACGACTACTACTGCTTCTTCTACTGCTACTACTACTACTACTACTATTACTACTACTACCACTACCACTACCACTACAACTACCACTACTACTACTACTACTACCACAACAACAACTACTACTACCACTACCACTACCACTACCACTACCACTACCACTACCACTACCACTACCACTACTACTACTACTACTTACTACTACTAATAATAGTAATAACAATAATAACACTAATACTGCTACTACTACTACTACGACGACTACTACTTCTTCTACTGCTACTACGACGACGACTACTACTACACCTACTACACCTACTACTACACCTCCTCCTACTACTACTACTACTAGTAGTACTACTGCTACTACTACGTCTACTACGTGTTCTACTTCTACTGCTGCTACTTCTACTACTTCTACTACCTCTGCGAGTAGTAGCAGTTGTAGTAAGTAGTAGCAGCAGCAGAGGAGAAGTAGCAGCAGAAGGGCGTCGGAGCCCTAGCCCTAGCCGTAGCCCTAGCCGTAGCCCTAGTGCTAGTCCTAGTCCTAATCCTAGCAGCAGCAGCAGCAGGAGGAAAGGTAGAAGTAGTAGTAGCAGTAGTAGTAGTAGTAGTAATAATAATAATCATCATCATCATAAAGTAGTAGTAGTGGTGTAATAGAATCAAGCATCTGGGCCCTTTGGGGAGGAGAAGAACCAAATCGTTTTCTGCAGGAGAGCCACCAAGCGCTGCGCCTCGGCTGGTACGGGCGAGCACAGAAAGTATCCAGCTTTGAAGCTTGTCTATGGCACCGCATGACATGTCATGAGAAGAAGTGCTACAAACCTTGTTCGCCAACATGCCTACTGCATGTCGGCAAACTACTTCAACCAATCCACCTCTCGCTAGAGGTCTTTTCATTACTGTGGCTGCTTTGATTGTCTTCAGAACTCAGAATCACTCTTATCAACGCCATCCCCAAGTCCCGAAAGTCGATGTGCAGCTAGGTGTCCCAAAGGGGAAAGTCCACCGCACCCGTCAGCTTGTAGGCCGCAAGGGAGAACAAGGCCGCAAAGTATCTTGATTCACCGGTCGTTTCAGTCTGTCTTTCTACCAACTCCAGTTGTTGGCCTTTCCATGGACCCATCAGTGTTGTGTGTGCAGGAATGCTCTCTGCAGGGATGTGCCAGGCGATGGGGGACTAGATTCAGGCAGGGAACGTGTGCCCAGAAACCATCATGTCCTCGGTTAAGCTGCCACGACACTGCCTCCAGAAACAAGAAGGTTCATGTTCTGCTACAACGTTGTCAGGCAACTGTCGGGAAAACTATGGTAGCGATAGAAACACAGCCCAGCAACAAAGAAAGACGGTGACTTGACACTGCGTCCAAGATGCTGCGCAATATCGCATACGTTTGCCTTCCACACCAATGATTTCGTCGATCATTGCCTCATGCATTGCACCCACCCAGTCACGACTGCCTTTGAGCGCCTTTCGGGAAAAGGCACCCATCTCGGCCGACTCTCACTCATTTAAAATTTTGCTTCGATTGATCCCTTTACCCAATCTTGCATCGGATATCCGTGCAGTGGACTACGACAAATGCAGGCTCAAAGCGGTGACAGGCGCTCGTTTCTCCGGAAATGTGATGCAGCAACACCCGCCTGCCACAAGGTTGCCCAGAAGTTGCTAAACCAGCGACGGTCCCGCAATTGCCTCCACAGACTCTTGATCTATGCTTACCCGCATTCGGGACTCGAGGCCAGGGAGCAATGGCTGCCAGAGCTTTACTAAAGGAAGCAGTCCAGCCCTTTTACTGCACTCTCGCGCAACTGAGAAGATGACTGCAGGGCAGCATCGCCAAGCCGTTCTTGACACCTCGGCAGGGGTTCGTCTGCAATCGCCTTCAGAGGCTTCCGAAGGCATGGCTTAGGACCCCGAAGGGTTCTGGTGCACGGCCCAAGGTCAGGTCACTTCAAGGGGAAGCACCGGCCAGCGTCAGCCGCATGGGCCACAAAATGCTTCGGGACTCTACAGTGTACGGCTTATACCCAAGATGGAGCCAGGCAACTGCTTCCAGCCAATGGAATCGGGAAGGACCGTCACAAGATCCAGGATTCCTTTCATGATTGCCATGCCTGAGTGTCGCTGGCCGACATTGCGCATGCTTACTGCAGGTCTCTTCCGACTGCGGCCAGAAGACAGCAGGCAACAAGGAAGGTCTTGTACCACAGGCCAATGTGGAATCGGTTGAGATAAGCTGAAGCTCCAAATGTTAGCCTCAGGCACAACATCCAAGCTCTTGCTCATCCCAAAAGAAGTTTCGGGAAAAACGCTGGTAAACACTAAGCGCCGCGCACACAAAGGCCGGCCGGAATGATGCCTGGACTCAACTTTCTAGTCTTTACAGCCTCTCGACGGAAAGAGTGCCTTCACTCCAGAGCCGAGCTGCCGGAAAGGTCCAAAATAAACATGGGGATCTTCACGTTGCCATCCCGGACCTTGAACCCAAGAGGCTGGACAACGCAAGCACAAGCACTTCCAAAAATAACTGAGACCAGCCACCGCCTCGTTTTCTCCGGTTTCCCTTGGTCGATCACCAAATTCTCCGGACTTACGCGTCGCATCCGCACGAAACCGGGAACCCCATCTACGAGACACCATGTCGTACAGCAGTCCACAAAAGCAACGACTCCAAAGGGTCCCCCATGAACCAAAGCTGCGAATACAAACTGCACATTATACGGGCTCTCCGCACTTCCGCTTCAGAACTTCTCGAAATGAACTCCAGGCCAAGGCTCGTCGCAACAAACAGGTGTGACACGAGATCGAACATTTCACCACCTGTCCAGGCTTCTGCTCCGTGCACCGGGCTGGCCTCAAGCAGTAGCTCTCTCCCCTGCCTTCAACCTTGGCGAGCCCGACGGGCTGGTTGGACGCTGACCGCAAAGTTTCCAGCTCATCCTTGATACGGTCCTGCCCAGACTCATAAAGGACTGCCACTCATGCTTGCTGCGGCTGTGTTCAGCGGGCATCATTGCCAGACAGTGAGTCTGTCTTCGAAGAAGAAATCGGATGCCAACGCCTACACAACTTGTAAGCAGCGACTGCAGGCAGTCCATGTACCGCACGTAGAGGGCTGTTGTCACGTGGAGCAGAAAGCTTTGCAGAGCGAAGCAACAGAAGAACAACAACATGGGATAGAGGACGTACGTCGCCTCAGCATGCTTCCACGAACAAAAGAAACATCGGTTCTCAAAAACACCCGTGTGTGTGCTCTTGAAAATCAACAATTGCAAAAATTGGCGGGCCACCTGTACTTTCCAGTCCGTCTGCAGCCCTGCTTGATCCTCGCACATGCATTACTCTCTCATGGCTCTGCCTAGTTATGGCCTTCTTGAAGCGGCAGCGGTTACACTCCCTGCATCCGGTACATAAAGTTCAGGAACTGTGAAAAGAACTTTGCCTACTGACGTTCGCCCATCTTCAAGGCTTCTTAGAGGAGAATCCGTGAATGGAACGTAAGATAACAGTGCAAGGCCGCATGGGGGAGAACCGTTTTGGGATGGGGGGCGAACCAGCATCGACGGCCTTGAAATCGACCAGCCGGGTGTAGGCTGCACAGCGCCTCACCTCGACAGAGAACTCACAAAGACAAACCCTTCTGGGCACAAGTGGCTGCTGGACTGAGCCATGCACCGCCGCCAAGTCTATGCCTGATAGTTTACCTCGGGCTTGGGTGCAGTGTCTGAGACTTGCGCACAAGCCCCTGCCCTGTTGAACGCCAAGCGGCTGTAGATCTTGGCCAAGACCGTCAGCTCAGCCGTTTTGTCAATACGATCATCCTTCAACAACTGCTCGACCACGTCCTTATCGTCGCCAGAACAAAGAGCTGTTGCAGCCTGCAAGCTGTATGCATACAACAAATCGAGACAAGTCTCCTGGGGCTTCTCCATGTGTGCCTTGCAACGCTCCCAGCAAACTCTCGAATAACATCCCAGCACAAGAACAAAAGGGCCAGAGAAAGTCTCAAAACGAGGTGCCGCAAACTCATTGAGCTGCTTCCTGAGCGTGGCCTGGCGAAGGTAAGAAAGACATGTGGATGACTTCACCAAACCGCTACGCCGCCATGCCACTGCCCAAATCCTGCCTTCCGCTCAGTCTCAGTCTTTTCATCCTGGACATGGCTGAGCACTCTCTGCTTTTGCGCTGAAACACCGAGTCGGGCCTTGCCCTTCAGCAGCGTCATTAGCTCCCTGATCTCTGCACAGGCGTTCGCCATGTCACTCTCCACTTTAAGCTGTGTTCCTGGCAGGAGGCTGGGAAAGCAATCACACACCTTGAAAGCACTAAAATCACTAGCATGACTCGATGAAGGCGGCAGAAAGCGCAACACAGCTCCGACGCTGCCTGACTCCAGCTGAAAACCATCTTTTTCCTTCTGTCCTTCACAAAGACGAGCAAGGCTGACAGCACAACTGAAACTTGGGACGTGTTCCCGCTGGGCTCCGACCTGCTAGACTGCTCAGTGGACACACTGGATGCCGGGCGATCGCCAAACGTGCCTGCGCAAGAACTCTCCATCGTCTTCGAATCAGTCGGAGCATGCGTGGCCGCCATGTGAGAATCCATCGTGTAAACCTGCCTGCATCCCGAAGGGGTCGGCCTTGTCTGGCTTGAGTTGCCTGTTGCCTTGGGTTCGCAGCTGTAAACATGTGAGCCTGCCCCTCGACATTCACACGACGCGACCGGACCCTGCATGACTGCCTGCCGGAAGCCTGACATAGGGCCGAGTGGCTTTCATGCACTCGGTGGATGGCCATGGTCGTATCATCCATTCGTTTGTCCCTCTCCCGGTCCCCATCGGTGGGGCTTCGACCCACCGCATCTTCCGAACTCACGGCCATGTCCTCAAAGGTTTCAACATCAAATCTCAAAAATCATTGGAGCGCCTCCTGAACTCCACTCTCCCGGAAAGAAGGTCCAGCCGAGATTCTCGTGAGTTATTCCTTCTGGGCGACACTCTCAAACGGTCCATGTGGGACCGATCTTCGAGCAAAACGGCAGCAGAGGGCAGGGTTGCATTTGGACGGCAATGCCAGGATCCACGATGAAGAAAGACTAATTGACCTGCAGAACCATGCACGGAGCTGGTCCTCCAGCTTCTCCTTAGCGCTTCCAAAGGAGCCCATCGCCTCTAGCCCTTTTGCAGAAAGCCCTTTTCATCCGGAAGCCGGAAGCCTTTACTTTCATCCTGGGCTCTCTGAACCCCCAACCTTTGAACACTGAAACTATAATACAACTATAGTATAACTACAGTATAACTATAATATAACTATAGTATAACTATAGTATAACTATAGTATAACTATAGTACAACTATGGTATAACTAACCCCAGAAACCCTGAAACCCGACCTAAACCTTGCGAGCGCAGCTGGGGTTCTCCACGCACAAAGACCAGCCCCGAGCGTCGAGGCGGGCGCGTGGGCCTTGGCGTCATCCCTTCCCTAGAGGCCCTACAGATCTGAACATGCATGATGCCAAAAGGCTTCTGGCCGAGGATCATACCAAATCGGGCTCTGCTGGCTTTTGAAGCTTTAGGCGGTATCCCGTGTAACAGTACTCAGGCTTGACAAACTTGCAAAACACATTGCATCCTACAGTGGCTATAGTATATAGTCTGTAAATTCCTCTGAAAATGCGTGTGTGTGTGTGTGTGTGTGTGCTTGCATACGAAGACTTATCTTGCACATCGCATTACTGCAAGAAGGTCGGCAAAGCTTCTGCTGCAAGACACCGAGACCTCGCCGGAGCTGGGGTGGCGACACAACACGCCAGATCTTTCCTTGAAGCAACATCGCAAACCACAGCAAGCACGCAGGTTCACACCTCTGAATCAAAATTGACCGCAACAATGCAGTCGAGGCAGCCCATCAGGTGAAGGCAATCTTTACTCCATGCTGCTAATGCACTCAGCATCTAGCTCCCAAAGAACAGAGCGAAGGCCAGAATCCCTTTCCATTTGTAGTGCTTAATTACACCGTTTTCCTTGTTCGGTTCGCTGAGTGTGTGTACTCACTCTCGCCGCAAGCCTGTCGCTGGCCACTGCGGCCCAGCTGCGGCTTGTAGCATCCGGCGGACCGTCAATCCACAGCTCGGCTGAGAGGTGCAGGGCCTCGGCTCATGATTGTCAGCGTTTTCCAGAACCAAACCAGTGAGCGGAGCTTGTGCTGCTGACAGTCCAAGCCCTGTGCGATAACTCCGTTTTCGGAAGGTCTCTCCATGCAATTGATGAAAGCTTCGATTCCGACCCTGGGCTAGATGACCATGCCCAGCCAACCCTGCATGCTCTCGCAACGATGCGTCAACCAACCATGACGGCACCATGCGAAACAAAACCAAGGCCGTGGCAATGAAATGACTGGAGGGCTGCACCTGCAGCTTCCGGTATGCCTGCTCGTGTCCTCAAAGAACGTTCTCAGTTCGGGGATACTGCCCGGCGCTTGATGTCCAGCAGCTCCAGGAGGCTGGGAATCTCAGCACGGTTGGCCTCGTCACGAGGTCGACTCGCTTTCGCGGAAGGCATGAACGCCACAATGCCTCCGGAGATTCCTCATATTGACGCACCCAGCAACCTGCCCCTGCGTGGTGGATGAGTGAAGCAGCCTGGACGTCATCGTCCTCGTAGCCATCCGGAAGCCAGCGTGGCTCCGGTGGCAGCAGGTAGAACTGCACCTATTGGTCAAAGAAAGGCGGAGCGTGTTGTGGGTGCAAGCCTTGCGTGGAAATCGGCCCCAAGCCAAATCTTCAACTTTTCGTGCAGCACGGGCATCGTTGGCATCTCCAAGGAAGTTGATACCTGCAATGCTGAGATTAAGCTTCCTGCAAACACGAATAACAGGACGAGGCAGGCAATGATGCAAAAATCCGGCTGATCGGCTTTCTCTTCCAGAGCAGCATCTTCAGGCTACTGCATTGCTCCCCACAGCTGTACATGCTCGATCAGTGCATCTTGCACGCACGTCGAGCGAACCAAGTTGCAGAGCGAGCCACCGGTTGCCGCTGTGTTCACATGCAACCAAAATGCACTCTGTCAGGCTGGATGCACATATGTACCTCTTACTACCTAGCATCTCAGCGGGCCTCGACAGTAACAGCAACCTGAAACTCGCGCATTGGAAGGCACTCGCCCAAAAGGCTCTGCGAAATTGCGAGCCTCCTATGACACTTTACACATGGTGCTGGGGGGGAAATGTTACTCGATGTATGAGGCTATGCTAACGGGGTTGGTCCTCCCACCACTATTTTCTAGGGCCCTCCGGTCTGGTTGGCTTACGTGGGTTGAAAGATGCATGTGCCCACATGTCTGCAGTCTGAACATGCACGCACTGAGTCTATTGCTTTCCATCATGAAAACGCATTGAACGTCCCCGTTCCGATTGCACGGATTCGGAAGCAGTGCTCTAAATATAGTGCGAGCGTCCACTAAATTGGCCCTCAGTGCTCATGTCGGAGCTTCTTCCGCGGCGGCGCCGACTCCACGTCCAAGACTTCGAGGCTCCATGCCTTCAAACCCGGGCTTGGAATCTCGCTCGAGAATTAAAAGAATCCCAAGGCTGCATGCTGCAGCTCCATAGTGGTAAGAGCCGCAACAAAGCAACAGAGCCGTACAAGTTGTGTTCGCAGTCGTCATAGCGGTTGTAGTGGGAAAAAGGAATAGCAGAAGCCCCAACAACAGCATGATGAACTTTTGTCTTGTCCTGGCCATGACATAGAGTAGCGGAGGCACTACGTAAAGTCATGAATTGGCTTGCGAAATCGACCCATCCCGAGATAACCATTTAAGCAGGGTGTGCGGCCAGGATGCGGTTGAAAGGCCAACCTGGGCAAGCAGTGCTTCAAAGGGCTGCAAACGCTGCATTAACTGCAGTCTAGACACATTCTCGGCCTGCGGGACCGTGGGCGGAGGTTCCGACCTCAGTGCAGCCCTTACTAAGAGGATCCCAATTCACCGAAGCATAGGGCGAGCTGCGCCAAAGGCGCCCCATTCTTGTCCTCAGACATGAACAGAAACTACTGCAACATCACATTCTGCATGGATTCAATTGTCCTCGTCGTCCAGCTCCATGGCTGCAACCGTGGGCTGTGCTGTAAGAAGTGGCTCCTGAACCCCAAGCTTTGTTCGCATCGGCGCATGGTCCCCGCCTAAGCCAACGTAGGGGTCCTGCCGCGGCTTCTCACATTCCTGCAAGGATAGCTCGGACTCTCGGACTCGCAGCTGACCATCTGGAACTGGCTCCTGAAATTCATTCGAGCTCACGTTGCATCTTTGCCTAGGTGCGTCCTTTATCGCTCGACGCGCATGTCAAACACCAGAATGCACCAGTGCTCCAGACAAACCCGGAGGTTAGCTGGCTCTTGGCTACTTTCACCATTGCAAGTTTCCAAATGCCCAGAGCCTCGCGACAGGTGGCCGCCAGGGCTTCTTCCAAGGGTTTGGCAGCGCCAGGAAGGCCCTCCTGGAGAACCTCGTCCCACAGCTCCAGCCTGGAGGATGCACTAGACTTATACAGGCAGGCATGTAACAAAGATGGGAATATCCAGATCGCACGCAAGATCCTGGCAAGTGCATCTGATCTCAAACATTCCCCTGGGCCTTGCCTGCGCCCCGGTTCGCTGGAGAGGCCTTTGCCCACCTCTCCAAGCTGCGTGAGCAAGGCTCGGGCGGTGGCAGAGCGCTGCTCAGCAGCCTTGAACGCACTCCTTGACAAAAATGGGGCTGTCGAAACGAAAAGTAGGGGGCCTTATTCATGGAGCCCATAACATAAGCATCTCGCTGCTTCGGGCATATACTTTCCTGAAACTCCTACGTGGCAGCCGCAACCACATTTTGCTGTCTCCGAGGTCACAAGCACTGTGGCGGTAGTGTGAGTCCGCCACCTCTCCCTCCTAATACAACTACCGCGGCTAAAACTACCTGCGACTACGCGAGCTGGCATTTCTGCTACGACTATTGCTAGAACTACGACTTCGACGACGACCACTACCACTCCCGCTCACGCCCTTACTCCTGCTATACTCCTGCATTCGCCTGTTCCTCCTACTGCAGAAACTGCTATACCGATGCTGCGGCTACTAGTACGACTTACTATCTGGGTACTCCCTCTCCTCCTCTTGCTCAAACCTGCGGTTGGTGCTGCCTACCCGGGAACTAATAATGGCATGGACCGGCTGAACCAAAGAAAACTCAATCGGCAGCGCGAGATTCCTCTTTGTCTCGGCATCGGACTGCGCAGCTGCCGCTTGACATTCCAGCTCAGTTCGCTTGGCTGTGGCATCCTCCAGCTTCGAACGGGCGCTTCGCTCATCTGCCTCCGCCTGCGACAACACCAGCTCGAATTTCGCCAAACAGAAGCAAGAGCCCTGAAGAAGCCCCTCCAGGGCCCCTTGGCCCCGCCTTCGCGAGAGCTTCTCTGCTTGCCGTCACATCCGCCTCCAGCTTCTCGCGGCTTGAAGCGATCACCTGGCAAAACGGGGCCCAAAAACCCACAGAACCAGGGGCCTTCCGCCTTTGCACAGAGTCCACCTGGAGCTCCTCCTGGAGCCGCTGGCCGTCCTCCATGCTGAAAGCAAGAAAACGTGTTGTTCCGCAATAACATCCCCCCGTAAACCCTAAATCCTGCGAAGCCATATACATAGTGGCGGTTTACTGGTGTGGTTGCAAAGTTCAGGTTTGGTCCGTGTTGTCTGTCCGTCTGTCTCTGTCCGACTCTGTCTGTCTCTGTCTGTTTCTATCTGTCTCTGTCTGTCGCCGTCTGTCTCTTTGTCGTCTCTGTCAGTCACTGTCAGTCTCTGTCTCACTGAAAATCGAAGATTGTGGTGAGCCACTCTGCCTGTATCGCATGTAGAACTTTGTGGATAGTACGAGTGTGCATGCCAAC
The DNA here is from genome assembly GCA_003297005.1 of Symbiodinium sp. clade A Y106. NCBI lineage: Eukaryota > Dinophyceae > Suessiales > Symbiodiniaceae > Symbiodinium > Symbiodinium sp. clade A. Next base: position 110,443 of record BGNK01001542.1, read on the forward strand.
ATTAGCGCATCATCAGCGTACATCACTTCAGCATGTATTGAAATCCTTCTATTGGTTCTTTTGTTTTGGCGTGCTAAGCTCACGCACAACAGCATACGTGACAAAAAATGGAAGTTCGATGCTCAAGGTTTCTGAGGTTGGTATTGTGATTGACTTCGCCTTCAATAACTGCAGATTGCCCATCTTTGTAGGTGCTGGTACGCATGTACGTGAGCACGTATGCATGTATGTATGGTGCCGCGTCGCCACGCCGCAGGCCCCCCCCCCCCACCCACCCCCCATGGTATGNGCCTCTCGTCCCAGCAAACAGTCACACGTCATCCGCGTAACTGTTGACGTTCCGCACGGCATGCCCCCCCCGAGCCAGGCCTCTCGCCTCAGCAAGCACAGGTGGGGGGCGGGAGGGATAACCCACAACACATGGAACCACAAGACAGGGAACCAAAGGCACGGGGTGAGGAAGGATAACCCACAACACAGGGAACCCTTCCCCTCCCCTTCGACTCATGAGGCGATGATGTTGTGCACAATGACGTTGATGTGCTATTTTCAGTGTGGCTGTTGGTGGTACCTCTGCTCTTATGTTGCTCTGGGCGTCGGCACCGCATGTTCATTGCTTTTTTCAGTTGAAACTCGGGCTTGGCTTGTGATGTTCTTGCGAAAACTGTATCGACCGTTGTCATGCCAAGCCAAGTTTCGGTTGCGTTCGTTAACAGTAAGCTTGAGCACGTGTTTGAATGATTTTCATTCAAGACTCTTGAGCAAGGGACCGGAGGAGAGTGCGGATGGGGATCATGACCACCATCTTCGTCATCATCATTACCAGAATATTCATCACTATCATTGCTTTGGAGCTCAGAGCAGGTCAGGAGTGCAGTGGAACTGTATCACATCCTTAGCTCCAAACCCTTAGCAACCGCATGCCCAACCAGCGATGGCCGATAGCCATGGAAGGGGGCGCAGCCGACCGCTACCACAGGGCACAGGGGGGAGGGGGGGATACCATGGGTTGGGGGGGAGGGGGGGCCTAGCAGCGCTGCACCATGTATATCTGTGCGTGTGTGTGTGTGTCTGTTTTGATTTACTGCCCATCGTCATTACATGATACTGTACTATGTGCCCTGTCCGGAGTCCTCGCTTGCGCGTTCCGCATCTTGCTCAGCCTCGAGCTGCTGCTGCCGAATTAGCCTCTCTGCCCACTCCTCCGAAGGATCTCCGGTTTGTTTTCGAGTGCTCTTCTCGACGAGCCAGGTGGGGCCGGAGACAGAAAGTTCAATGCAATAGTCGGAGTTATTCAGGCTGTTCACTCAGATGTTGCTTGATACGTCTGGATGACACTAAACACACGAAATGTATTCAGTTTCTTTCGAGTAAGCCCCAGCCCAGAAGAAAGCATTATGTGCACACCGTGCATAACTGCTAATCTGATAGTCCAACTGATGCGACTGCCCTTGTCCTGCACCTGCTTGGCCCGGACTTGCAGCTCAGCCAGTTGCTGTCGCAACTTTTGTTGTGCCTGATATCGGGGGTGTCATTCTGCGGGAAAACCTGGGACTTGAATGAAGCCTACATGTACGAGCTGCAATTCACACTGTGAGATTGCAAAGACACGAGGGTTCAGACTGCGATCTCGCGCGGAGCTGCCTCCCCAGCCAATGTCAAGTCCTCTCGCAGCTGCTGCTGCTGAGCCTCGTGGACAGAGGCATTGGTTTCAACGCTTCTACTACGTAACTACTCCTCTTCAGACAGCTACAAGCCGATCGATTCGGGGAAGGAATCGACATGCACAAACTCTTCGCGTCTGTCTATGATCAGAGCCTCTTGAGCTGTGTTTTGCATCAGGTCAGCCTCTCCACCGTCTCCGAAGAAAGATCCGAACCCTCCGTTACGTTGCTTTGCACCTCGAGGTCCTCGCATTGCCGGCTCCGCTCTGCCAGCTCCTCTCATTGACGGCCAAAAGCCTTGAGCCATAGTCATTCAAAAGGAACGGCCGACACAACCAGACCAATGCTGCGACGGCGATGCAATGTTCCGGTTCACCTGAACAGCCTCCTTCTGGTCGCACCCCGCCCCACCGTCCTTTTCAGAAGTTGCGTGACGTCCTCGAAGTTCCTCGTGGGCGACGGTTAGCTCCTTCAGCTGGCGTGCCTGCGCAGGACAGACAAGCAGACGTTCAGAGGGTCAAAGCAAGGGCCCAACTTCTCCTCCCTGCCTCTACCCGGAGGGCCTCAACCTCCTCACCAAGCTTGTCCTGGGCTTCCTCGGCCTCCTCGAAGGCTTTCAGAAACTTTCTCATCGCAAAGAGGAGGGAGCTTACCTCTGGGCTGCAGGTCTAACGGTCTAACAAAGCGTCCATCTCCCCGATCGAGGATACCCCACACACGTCCCTGCTCGCCCGAATTCTCCGACGATGCTGGCAGCATAGCGGCGCATAAAGTAATACAACAGCCTGTTAAAACCACTCGACGAGGTCGTTCAGACAAGCACCGCTCCTCGCGTCGAAGCCGCTCCTCCTCGGCCTGGCGCGGGAAGCGCGTGGGACGGACGGGACGTGGGTGATCCGCTGGCAGGTAACGCGAGCATTGGTAAGTTACCTGTAGTATATGAGCCCCGACCGTAGTTGGTCTACTTGGGCTACTTCATGGGTTTCTACAAACTACAGTGGCTTTGCTGAAGGCCCTCTTCTGACAAGGCCTTTGGCGAAACCAAATCCGGCTCAAGTAACACCTATCCGAACATTCATTACAACAGCAGCAGAGGAAGATTGACCGGGACTTTAGGCTTTGTGTTTATGGCTTGACTTTGCATCTAGACTCTTGGATGATGATAAACCTCGTGAAGCACCAAGTACAGATTCTGGCCTGCTGGCGGACTTTGCGCAGCTCTAGGCTGAGATTTTCAACCTGAGACGAAACACAGATAAGCACGGCAAACAGGCAAACTACGCAGAATGCGCAAACAATCAAACGCCACATCATATGTGCAAATCCCAGTTCAGAAATTGAAAAGCAGTCGAGTCTCGCGATTACGTTCTTCATCCAGCTCGCGCTGGGAAACCTTTCGGTGCGAGCGTCAAAAGCCAAAAAACATCGGCTCCCATCGGCGCCCCCTAGTTGAGCTCGGAGACGAGCAGGTCAGCTTTGAGCTTTGCTTTGCTCTGCTGCTCCTGGCAGACGCTTCCGTGGAGCAAAAACCCACCCAACATAGGGGCCTTAATTAGAATAGGGTTTTGGGGTATAATATACTATAACGGAAAAACCCATGAAACCTAAGACCCTAAGAACACTATTGGTAATTGTTTAGGCCCGTATGGTAGTGTGCAAGCGCCAGTTTCTGCGATCCTGAATTGACAAATAATGGGCAAAGCGGTTCTCCCCCTGTGCCACCGCGTCAGGCAGTCGCTTTGGATCAGGCGCCGTTGCCGGAATATCACCTGGAAAAATCCCGCAACTTCCACCGAAAACCCCAAGCTGCAAGGCACCGCAAAACACTACAATCACTACAAAAAAAGGGAAACTGTCAGGTTCTCTGCGCCGAAGAGCCGGGATCCTCCTTGGGCTCTTCGAGCTCTCCATGGAAGACCAGCTTGTACTGGATGCGAGGTCCCGGCTCTACCCCATCCTTTGGCTCGACCTCGGTGCCCAGCTTGTGCTCCGCAGGCCTAAAAAAAGGGTCATCTTGCTTCGGGCCTCTGCATCAAGTGGTTTGGTGAGCGAAAGGATGTCTCCATCGGCTAGGCGACACCTCTGGCCCTTCTGCAGCTTCCTGTCGTTAACGAAGCTGCCGTTCGTGCTGCAGTCCTCCATGTTCAAAGAAGCACAATACTAAGTTCTCGCGCTGATGTGCGCGTTCTCGTGCCTCAAATTCAGGGGGGCGGCCAGCACTGCAGTGCAGAATGCAGTGAGTCCCACTCACCTGAGTGGCAGAACAGCAGTGGCAACCAAACCATACAATGCTGGTGCAACACGGCAACACGCCCTGCCGCCAAGCTGCTGCAAGATGAGGACACACGAGGAAGTTGTTAGGGCGCCGCCTCCGGGGCTCTGGCTCTCAAGATGACCGCTCAAAGCCCTTCCCTGACAATGTGTACTTCAGAGCTGCCGGCCCGATGGGGGCGTCTCCGTCACAGGGAAGTGGCACAACTTCTTCATCGAGCGCATGGAGTGGCCCCAACTGCCACACCATGGCTCTGCGGACGGCTGCAGTTGCAAGATAGTACAAGAATTGCCTCTCTCTTGCTCATGGAAAGCATTGAACAACCACGATGGAGACAGACGTGCGTGGCAAGGCATGATTGAATGTGCTCGACATGTGGCACGGCCCCTCCGGCCCCGTCAGAGTCTGCAGAAGAGAGCATGCCGTGCGCACGTGCTCCAGCAACAAGCAAAAGCTTCAACGAGAGCACACAGCGGCAGAAAAGTGTAGAAGCGCACCAATGTGCTCGAAAAGCCATGATGTGTAGAGGGCACCTGCCTCGAACTTACCAAAGACGTCTCATGCAATGGCAATGGGTCCATCTGTCTGCCACTGACTGCAATGAAAAGGCAAGTGTCACTGAGCACTGAGCGTGGTAGGTCCGAAGCTGCCGAAGGCCCTGTGCTGGTCGCTGCATGCGAAAGTGCCGCACAGCTGTACAAAATGGATAAATCACCACGTGCCCTGCCTGGACATAGCCATCTGAGCTGTTGGATGTGTAGAGGAACTTCGCCAACGGCCGCAGAGTTTCGTTGACGAAGAAGTTCTGCGAGAATGGGCGACAGACAGTTTAGCCGGCTCAACTGGGAAGGCCCTGCAGCCCATCGTCCAAAGACCCAATGGCCTCGAGCTCCTTCCAAGCAGGTGACCCTGATGCATACGGGCGCAGCGCCGTCATGACCTTGGGCACCAGTGCTATGACAAGACAAGGCCGGCCGCACTGAGGCAGACCCTGACTTGCCAAAACCGCCTGACTACCTCCAGCGATCCAGCGGCATGGCTCAAAGAGTAGTAAACACAGACGAGTCTGCGCCCGCGGCTGAGACCAGCTCCTCTCCAGCTGCCTACACATGACTTGAAGCAGCAAGACGGACTGCGCGGCACAAGCACAAGTGGAATGATTGACATAGGTGTCTGCTTGTCTGTGCATCCGTGCAAGTGTGTAACTGTGCCAGTGTGTCTGTGTGTCTGTGTAAGCATGTACGCATTTAAGTGTCTGAGTGTGTAAGCACATCATTGTACCAGTGTGTATGGCGTATGTGCGTATGTGAGCATGTGGTGTATGCATGTGTGTGTGTCATCCCTGTCAAAAAGGGCTCAGTAAAAATGATGTTTGCGAAGTAGAGCAGCGGACTGCAGGGGGCACCGCGGGCTCCAACAAGTCCGGTGCTAGCAAAGACTCTTGTTGCATGCCTGTGATATGAGAGCTGATCACTCCCACGCACATGCATTGAGATGGCAAGGGGCCAAGCCAAGAAAAATAGGATTCTGATGGCATTCGATTTCTAACTTTGGAGTGCAATGCTTGCTCATATGATGGTCTCGACATGTCAAGCATGCAGTGGATGTGAGCCTTGAGTCCTGTAGTCTAAACAGTGACAAAGCAGCAAATCAGCAAAGAGAGACCAGCTAGACAAATCAGATAAGCGAGACAAACAAAAACGAGCCACATCACCGACGACATTTGTGGCGCACGTGTCAATGTGTGCGTGCGTGTGCGTGCATGCCTGTGCGTGCGTGGGGGCGCGCATTTACTTGCACATGTAGGGGCAGGTGTCTGTGTGTGTGTATATATACTATATATATATGTAAGATCTGTGTGTGCGTTTGCTGATATGTGTACAGGTGTTTGTGCATGTATGTATGATATGTATGCATGCATGTATACAGGTATGTCGGAATGTGTAAAAATGTATGAGTTTGTACATAATGCAGTTGTTGCTCTACTCTGTTTATGTAGCTGCCTATCCTTACGTTGAATTCTTGTACCTATTTACATAATATGTACTCCTTCTTTCCTATATGTGTTTCTATCGACTACCAGTTCATATAATTAGGCGAGCTATAAAACTAAGTACACACCCATGACCATCACGAAAATCATGCTATGCTCTGCATGGGTACACCATTCCGAGAGTTTGAAGCACCTTCTGCCAGAAGGTCATCGGTCTCGAGCTGCACCATTGCACCTCAAAGCACGAGGCAAAGGCCAGAGGATAGCATTGGTGTACCGTAGCTTCAGAACTGGGATAAGCCGGGTGGGGTATAGTATAAGACAAAGAACAGTCTTATGCAACATCGCTGGGGATCTTCTGCGGGGATTCGGCAAGTGGCAGTACTGTTGGGGCCCGAGCTCTGTCGCGCCCCACAGTCATGCATGAGCTTGCAGTGTTGGAGCAAGCTCAAACGAGGGAGGCACTTGGGGCGGGGCCTCTCGCTCCGTTTCGACACAAACGGTAAAGTGAAAGAAAAAGTGTCTTGCAACGGATCCCAGTAGATTGGAGGGTGTCGGGCTTTCTCCCCTGTCCTCTCTGAGCGCTCAGCCATCGTGGAGAAGAAGCCGGCATCGGCATAGTTTGCATGGTCGAAACCCCAAAGCCTAAGAACCGTCGGCAGCAGGTCTTGAGAGAACGGAAATCGCTTGTAGAAATCTCTGGGAAGCGTCTTTCGGGCCATCCGGCATGAAGGAACAACAGCTCAGCAAATGCCACAAAGAACTTTCAAAGAGAAGCCAAGCTATCTGCGCTGGAACCGCCCAAAAGGTCACAGCATACTCCAGGCAGCAGCCCATATCTCAGCCCTTGGGAGCCCGCATATTTGCCAGCTGCTGCGTGCTGAACTCACTGAGGCGCCTGGAGTCCACCAAGGCTTCTCTTCGCTGTCGTATCTTTGGTGTACATGAAGGTATCTTTATGGGGGAACCATGAAGGGATTGGTGTACATTGAAGTATATTTTATGGGGGAAGTATAAGGGAATTGTAGTACGAACTATCTCTGTCTTCAGTTGGCTGGTATGCATGGCATGCCTGGTAGCTGAAATAATCACTACCTGTTGGAGAAGGGCGGCTCCGTCCATGATCATCAAATGTTTTTCGTTTCCAAATCCTAGCCGAATCCACATGCGAGAACACATGTGTTACCTCGGATTTGGTGGCACTGTCTTGACCAGTGATGTCCATACCATTAACAACATCCACCCCCAGAGCACTGGCATCTCCATCAAGATCATTCCTACAAGCAGTTGGCTTGATTTCCAATACTCGGCTACCACGAAGAAGCGAGCTTACCACTCCGGTGAATCTTAAATTCCCTTAGGGACTGCGGTCTTCTTGGTTCACAAACTGACCTGCGGGGGAAAGTACAGAGGGATATCAATTTATCGGCCCGGCCTCAGAGCTGTCACCGCAATGGCTTTGAGCAGCTGTGAGTCTGGCCTCGCATGCTCCAGCCACGCGAAAGACCTTGGAGTTTCGTGTCAGGTGGCGTCGTAATTTTACGGATCCTTTTCGGGCTGCCCCTAATAATAAGGATCCCGTTGTTGTCCATCCTCTATGCATTCCATCAGTTTTTTTTGTAAGTCAAAACGGCCTGCCACTGGATTACGATGACTATAAATGCGGTCATACCGTATGAGCAGCAAGGAGCGCGGGATGCTGTTTTTTCGACTCTGCTCGTTCATAAAGACTTCGCGAATCAGCGGTCGAGGACCAAAGACCCGGAGAGAGGCCGATGAGAACCTGTTGTACCTGTCTGCAGGGTGGAACTTGTGAAATTGCTTCCACATGCTAGAGATGAGTCGGGGCTGCAGACAGCTTGCAGACTCTAGTCGGGGTTTTCTAGTCTAGTCGTCCGTGGGGTGCAGAAGGTAGTGCATCCGAGATCATTTCGGATTCTGTTTCGAGCACTTTGAAGGAGATGACGCATGAGTAAAGCAGCATGCAGCCCGAAGCCTGGACCACGTGGGCATCTTCTCTCTGCGTTGCCACCAGGCACCACAGTCGGCCGGGAGCTGCTTCTCAGCATCTTTGGCATAGTCTGCAGCAAGTTCGAACACATCATTACCTGAACGGCGTTCAGGCTGAATCTTCAAGGAGAATGCTGGACACCCTTCCGAAAAGATGCCGGGAACCTGCAATCAGGAACGAAGTCCCTTCGTGCCGTCCGAGCTTCAGCCCTCCGCATCCTTGCACTGTGGGAATGTCACCAAAAGGTCGCCCTCCACAAAAGCGTCGCAATCCATGGTCAAGGCATTCAAGGCATCGTAGGCATTTAGCTCGAACTGTGGCACGATGGCAGCATGCCGATCAATGGGGTCTAGCTCTCCAGCATCGGCTCCTTTCTGCGTGGCTTCCAGTGCCTGTCCTCGGCACCAGGATGATCCACAGCTACTTGCCCTGCCCTCAAAACAACTTCCTGCTAAAAGAACTTACTGCATGTTAACTATAAACTGCGATGAAGGTGGAAAATGATGCTGCCAGGTTTGTAACTCGGCCACTGTTCATGAGGTTAAGGATCATGGCATCCTGATCTCCAAAAAGCTGCAGCTCCACGTGCGCAGCTGTCAGTGCATCGTGTAAAAACTTCATCGACCAAGCGCTGTGCCGAATGATCCAGTTTGCAGAGCTGAGGCCCCACCCTTCTTCAGTAATGAGCAGGTTCACCTTCATGGCAGCTGCAGTCTGCCGACGATAACTCTAGTCAACCCGAACAGTCTCGACCTGGTGGCTACCGCAGATAACGACACTCGCAACTCGCAAGACCATCATCCTCCTTCATATCCTTCTACCTTGCAAGGTTTCGTGGTTTTGGGGCCCCTTGCCTCCGGATCAAGCAAGCTCGCATTGCAGCCCGGCCCGGGCTGTCTGCAGGGCTCACGGCAAGGCTCCATCTTGTCCTCCAGCTGGTGTACCCAAACGGCTCCATTGTCCCACTTGAGGCTCTCGGCTTGCCTGGGGCTTCCCTCGCCGTCCCTCTTCCAAACAATGCTGGCCTGCAGCGATCCGCCGGGAAAATCCATCTCCAGGCGGCCATCCACCAGCCTGCCTCCGGAATGGCCGATCTGCTGTGCCTCGGCCTGCACTTCGTCACTATCGCTGTCTCTGGAGATATAAATAGCCCCTTCCTCTCGGTACTCATCCGCCACCCATGAGTCGAGCCACTTTCCAGTCAGCAAGTCCAGGTCTTCAGCATCCTCATCCTCTCCGCACACAGGAGCAACTTCCGGGACTGGCTCTCGCCCTTGCTTGTATTGAGCATACTGGTAGATGACCGAGTCCAACGTGCGGTTCAGATTCATGATGATGGAGTCACAGTCGAGCCATGCCACCCAGTCATACTCATTGGACTGGAGGTAGGCAAGCACTGTAGCCAGCTTGGCATGTTGTACTCCCAACCCATGTGCCCCAATGATGGGGTGCTCCAGGTGAAGGCGCAGGGAATAACCATGGTGCTCAGCATAAGCTTCGCGATTCGAAGGCGTGAGCCTGGGCAGCGCCAGCGGATGGTCTTCCGGGTATGCACAGATGGAGACCACGGCGATCTTCAGTTTTGGATCACGAAAGGAGGGGGCAATCGGCACCAGGTTCCGAAACTCTCGCCGCAGCCTTTGGTCATGACCCCGGCGCATTTGCATAATTGCCGGTATTATATGATGCTCAGTCACCCCCCAGGCTTTAGCAGGGGCCTCGGGTATACGATTTGCATTTCGGAGAGTGAAGATGAACACAAGTGCCAGCTGCAAAAGCCGGTATGCCAAGCCAGTCAAACCCTCCGGCGCACCGCCTGCAAAGCCGAGAGTGTCGACAGCTAAAGGAGAAATGAGTCTTGCCAAGATATAATATCCAGCCACCACGCCCACGTTGCAGGAGAGCACCTCCGTCACGTTTGCAGTTCGGGCCAAGAGCTGCTCTGCCAGGCCGACTACTGCTGCGCTCCTCTCGCTGGAGTCCTCGATCGCCGTGGCCCGCGCAGCAATCTCATAAGCAGCATGATACGTCTTCCACTCAGAAGTGTCGATAGCACAGGACAGGTCCAAGTCATCATCGGCCACATCGGCTTCCACCAATGCTACAAGCACACAAAGGAGTTCAACAGGGCGCCATGGAAGCATGCCGGACCTATCGGGCACTGTTCCTGGCAGCAGGCAGACCGCCTTCGTGGAAGACTTGAGCTTGTCTCGTTTAGGGTGATTTTGGCCGCGGCTCGCTGTGACGCGTCTTTGTTGGGCTGACTTGCTCGCTGCATTGTTATGTGGGCTGCGGCTGGACAATGCCAACGCAACTGATGGATGCTACAGAATATACCCACGTCAGAAACTCATGAAACGCCCCTGAAGCTCCGCGAAAAAGACCGATTGGGCTCTTCCCATCTTGCAATCCTTAGACACAGACCAGCAACAAAGAGCCAAGTCCAGCGGCACCTTGGAGGCAAGAAGCACGTGTGTTTTACCTTTGCTGGCCGCTGGCCAATCCGGCCCAAGGCCCCAGCGAAGTCCGGGGCCTCTTCTTGAAGCAGCTGCAGTGCTCTTGCCTCTGGTTTCCCAATCCCAGATAAGAGCTCACCCCTGACCAGCTACCCGAGCCAAACTGCGGTGCACTTTTCAACGATCCAATCCTCCAGTGCGTTGAACAGCACATCGGCACGGCGTCCAAGCCTCATTCAGATTTGGAACTCTGGCGGTTAGACGGCAGCTTCAGTCGAGGATCCGACGTAGCATATGCCCAGGCGGTGTTGGCCACCTTCACACGCGCTGCAACCATTCTCAGGAACAAACCCCTCTCTGACCCAAGGCAGGTGCATGCTGCGGGGAGAAACGGTCCATCTTTCGCAAGGCCTCAACACAGCCGACCAACAAACTCTGTTCATGCCTGTCTTGGCATGCAACTTTGTCTCTGCATGCATGCATCTTCTCGGTGGCAAGTGTTTGCGTGCACTTAAGCTTAATCGGCGGCAGTCATGTCATCACACACACATCACGCACATCAATGTATCTCATGAAAACGTCTTGCCATGCAACTGCGGCGAGAGCATGAATGCAATTCTGAAAAAATGATCCCCAACGATTCCAATAGCCACAGCAGCCTAGCCCGGACGGCCTCACCAGCAATGTGGTGCATCAACCTCGGGCCAAGAAGAGCACTACCCGCTCTGACGACATCCAATTGCCCTGCACGTCAAACTCACAACTGCGGGATGTGCAAACAAACATGTTGCCATTGCTCTTGCTCAAACAATCCTTGCCTGTGTCCTGTTAGACATGTATCATCTAGTCTCCAAAGCGAAGCGCTGAACATGCTGCCTGCTATGAAGTTAGTCTCTTACTTTCGGACAATCGCACCATCGCGTCGAGTGGGTTCGGGGATTCCTCAGGGCTTTCGGGGGGGTGTTGATGAAGATGACGGGGATGATAAAATCGGAACAATCGCCTGGGGCTTCAATCTATACACTATCTCGTCTTGCCTCACAAACGCGGCACTAAGGCCATGCCATGTCATGCTGTGGTGCTTTACACGGGGTCCTAATTGGAATTTTGCCATCGCATAGCCACCAAGGCTGCGGCACGTCGTCCTTGAAACGCATTGTTGCCTGTGTCCGTCAGCAACTACAGTGCGTTACTCCCCGAGAACTTTTCATTTGCCTATCAGGCGCAATGCAAGTACAGGCAAGTTGTCAGAGGTTCCCTCTTCCGAAAATCTCTCTCCCCCTCCCCCACCCCCNCCCCCCCCCCCATTTCGGGCTCACATTTCAGACTCTTCACCTGCGACCGTGCCGAGACGGACCACGCGAATCGTTCTTACTTGCCCGTGTTGTTGCAAAGTGTGACTATCTTGACTATGTTGCCATAACATCCTACATGCTGGTGCCCTGGCTGCTGCTGTGCCTCAGGATCGTGTTGATGGCCAGATACATATACATATACTCATACATACATACATGCACATGTACATGTACATGTACAGGTACAAGTACATGTACACGTACACACACATACAAATAAACTTTACACATGCACATACACATACACGACACCTTCGCATGCACATGCACACGCACACACACACACCCACGCACGCACGCACGCACGCACGCACGCACGCACGCGCATGCACATGCACATGCACATGCACATGCACATGCACGTACACATACACATACACATACACATACACATACACATACACATACACGCACACATATACACATACATATACATGCACAAGCACTTGGTGTGGGTTCCCCCCTGCCCCGCCCCGCTGTGGTTGCGGTCGGCTGCGCCCCCTTCCATGGCTATCGGCCATCGCTGGTTGGGCATGCGGTTGCTAAGGGTTTGGAGCTAAGGATGTGATACAGTTCCACTGAACTCCGACCTGCTCTGAGCTCCAAAGCCAATGATAGTGATGAATATTCTGGTGATGATGATGACGAAGATGGTGGTCATGATCCCCATCCGCACTCTCCTCCGGTCCCTTGCTCAAGAGTCCCGAATGAAAATCATTCAAACACGTGCTCAAGCTTACTGTTAACGAACCCAACCGAAACTTGGCTTGGAATGACAACGGTCGATACAGTTTTCGCAAGAACATCACAAGCCAAGCCCGATTTTCAACTAAATAAAGCAAGGCACATGCGGTGCCGAAGCCCAGGGCAACATAAGAGCAGAGGTACCACCAACAGCCACACTGGGAATAGCACATCAACGTCATTGTGCACAACATCATCGCCATCATTCTNAATGAGGCTCGAGCTACCTATGCGAAACCCGAATATGGGTCAGGGGAGTTGGGGCCTGCGACGCGGCGACGTGGCACCATATGGTGCATATGTGTGTACATAGATATAGATATAGATATAGATATATATAGATATACGGAGAGAGATACACATTTCTACATACCCACATACTTACATATTTACATACATACAAAAATACATGTATACATACATGCGTACATACAGACACACACACATATATATATATATACCTGCAAAGACATATACCTGTATTACCCTATAATGTATAATGTATAATGTATGCAACCCATGCTACAGTCGAGTATTCCAATCCAAGTCGATTGATCTACTCGTACTCTGCACCACGCATAGTCGCCTTGTGCCCATGCGCTCCCCAAAAGGAGAAAAGTGCCCTGCCTCGGCCCAGGAGAGGTTCGCCAAGCTTTGGGCTTCGAACTCCTGGCCGTGGGAATTATGATTCTATGTACTAGGGCCTGGGGCTTGTTTGGGGGTTGGCAGTTTGGCATGGTTTCGAAGTCGCACCGGCTCGTCGTCAAGCATGAGCACGTAGAAAAGAGTGACGGAACAAATAGGCAGAGTCCTAAGGAAGTGACATGCATCTCGGTGCGTGCAGTGGTGCGTGCGTGCGTG